>PQWD01000992.1:0-19260 GCA_019425675.1 Leucinodes orbonalis
AAATGTTAATTTTACAATAGGTAGTTAGTGTGTCTTCGGTGAACTAAGGTAAGTTGAAATTGTAAAATGAAATGGTGTTTTAAGACCGGCTTTCTATTTTGCTCTAAAATAGTAGCCTACGCTAATGGTTCCCGTAAATATTTGCCTTTATTTGGATTCAATAAAAAGTTTGTCAAACTTTCACATTGACTTCGTTTGTAAAAACCGTAAATATTACACTGAACTTTTTATTTTATTAGCTTCAGTATATTAGCATGAAATGTAAATGCATACGACCTTAATTTTTTTTGTGACAATCTGAGCATGTTTAATGTTTCATTTTATTTACCTTTTCCAAAATAATATTCATGCAATATATCGTAGCGTTCGAATATATGTACTATTGAAAAAAGCACCTTGCCCATTTGTCCTTAGGGATCTTTTCCACCACATTGTCCTAGCGTGGCGGTGTATGGCCCAATCTCCCGATAGCCATGCCGCTTGGGAAGTCCAATGGCCTGCTAAGGTATGATATACTATAATTGATTGAACAGACTATTGCTGTTGCCTGCAGATGGTCTTTACAGCTTCACCGGGCAATTGGCAAGCGCAGATGGCTCTCAGCCTTAAAATTTACACAACGAGCCTTAGGGCGTCCCAGAGTGGGACTCGAACCTCGGCTTAGGGCGTTGTGGGGGGGCTTGGTAGCCTAACATATGTTTGGGGAAAAAGTGGTAAGGGAATATTGCCTGTGGCAATCTCACCTTCTTGGACATAACAGGACGTTGTTTCCGGTGACTGTATCCTCGTGTTAATACTCCATTTCAACCAGTCCACTCTAACCTAAGCATGGCACTCTCAGATCACATTTACCATGTTTGTTCAGTTGCTTACTAGATAAACGAAATAATGAACTGATATAGTTACAACTCGTATTAAAAATATGTGTTTTATTACTAATGAAGATAGAGTCCAGTATAAATCGCTTTTGAACTCGAGGTCATGGATTCAATCCCACGTAAACATACACAATAAAAGTCACTTTCTGCTATATTTTCCAACCAAATACTTGAGTTAAGTAAATGATGGAAGTGTTTAATTTTAGCACAAAAATATAATAAATCTATAAACTAAAAAACGTACAAAACGTAAAAGGTGGGCCCCAGATCGTTGTTCCTAGTCTGTGACATAGTAGTGTTTAATTATATTTATCATAATTGTATGTAATGGTAGCCGGTAATTGAAGCTGTACTTTCCTAATTATTTTGTATTTCAGATTTCATTAGTGTAAGATTTGTTGGTTGTCCCTAATGAATACATAATTTTTTCAGTTGTATTTTGGTTTAGCGATTCTACGCACTTGTAAGTATGACGTCGCATATCAGCAGTTTTAGTTTAAAATTTACGAGCACTATGAATGAGCGAACGCCATCATTTGCTATGCACTGACCGCCTAGTGTACTAAGATTTAGCTATGGGAAAAATAAATCAATTTTTATTCGGTATCTCTTACTCTTTTATTGAAGGTGGCAATGCAACTCGCGGTTAGTGTGAGGACACCACACGTAACTTTTTAAGCTAATTTGGAGTATATTATCTTGTTACTGTCACTTTATACACGCAGCTAGATTCAGTGAATACGCATTATCAACGACCTATGTGGTGTAATTTTCGAAATTTCGGCTACTACACCAAGAGTTCCGGGTTCGATCCCCGGGCAGTACAAACATTTGTGTGCATAAACATTTCTGCTTTGCTGGGTGTTTTTATATGTTTAATATTACATACATATTATATATATAAATTTACAAAAAAACTGTATATAAGTATATTTATCAGTTGTTTAGTAATCCTCACTACAAGCTCTTCGCTTAATATGGGGCTAGCTGACGCTGCGTGGATGTCAGTGTATATTTATATTATATAAGGTTAGTATTTAAATAAGTAATAAGTACCTGTATAAACAAACTCGAAACACAACAATTTATGCTTTAATGAGAATTATTCCACAAATTATAGTGATAATCATTGGGATGAGGTCGAAAGTTCATAAGGCAAACGACCGATTTACCGCAACCGTTAACCCGATCTCATCCCGCGCTATAATAAATAAATATCCACTGGCATTCACATAGAGCCATATAGCCTTACGTTAAGCGTGAAGCCTGTATTATATAATTATAATACAGCTTCATCGGGCAATTGGCCGGTGAAGCTGTAAAGGCCATCTGCGGCCAACAGCAGTAGTTAATTCGAAAAATAAGCCTGTATTATGGGTACTTAACAACGGATAAACATACTTATACATTTTTTAAGTTATTTAGTTTTTTCTTTTGTTTATTCGTGATAAATATATAGACCGTAGGTGACTCAAAGATATGGACTGGTGCCCTCCTACCGGGAGGGATGAGGTGCCAATCTCGCCATGTACCAATGTGGTTTGTTTACCATGTACCGATGTTTTCCTTCACCGTAAGAGTACATATAATTTTCAGAATTTCAAACACATTGGTACAAGGCGGGATTTGAACCTGCACTCTCCACATCGGAAGGCCACAATTCACACCAATGAGCCACCGACGCTCTTAGATTTTTTTTATTAAAGTCAAAGTCACTTATGCAAATTAGGCAAAGAAAGGTTTTTACCAACGTCAAATGAAGCTACCACCTCTGTTTGTACAATAAAGAATCAAGTTAATAAAATGATACATTTATATTTCACCCCTACATAATTTGAAAAAAATAACGGTTCTGGCGCTGAAAAATCCGGAATAACCCTAACGAGGTCACCGTATAAAGATAAAAGGAAATCCAAACGCAACGTTCGTTTAATCCTTCCAAATCCGATCCCCAAATAGCCAATGCGTAGGTGAATAAAAACAGGCAGGATTAGAAGCGATCCCGTCTTACTCAACGGCTTACCCGTTTAGGGAGTCAGTCTGACTCGGATGCCTTGTCTTACAAAGCCGATTACCATTGCGAAATTATCCTATTAATGCTTCTATTTCTTTTGGCACAACTCATTGTGTTTGATAGGACAGATTACCGCGATTGTTGTTTGGTAAATTTGTTCTTGGATGGAATTTACAATGGGGTTGTGGGAATTTGATAGCGTTTCCCGATTTTGTTTTACATCTGCGTTGATTTTTTATTTAGGACTTGTTTTAAAACACCTTTATAAATACTAACATCATTGTAAATGCTGGTGCAGATATTAAGCCTGAAATGTAATGAAACTAACATTTTTTTTTATTTCTTTGTCAATTGCCCCTACTCTCCCATAGTAACTCCATGTTTGGCGTGTTGAAGATGGCAGTATTTTAAAAAAGTTCCGTTAAACGAGAGCGTTGCAACCCGTTCACTACTTATATTTTGACCCTGAGCCGCCTCTTGGAGGCTGGATGAGAAAAGCCTCGTTTTGACCCGCGCATACTAGTAGCCGAACCAAATATCCTTATAGAAACATAAGCTCTCCGCCTCCGATAGTTCGGCCACTTGGTCAGAACGAGGTAGGATCGGAAAGTATTGAGAGCAAATATTAGGCGACAGAGTAGAAAGCGTCCATCAGTCGTCCCAGTATCGGAGAGACACGGTGGAGGCTGCCTGCGTGATCTCGGGATTGAAAACTGGGCAGCAGTTTTCAATCGATGCACATATCAAGACCGAGGAAGTCTCTTGTTTCAGAGGCCAAGACTCACTTTGGGTCACTGAGCCGTGAAGTTAGTAAGTTAAGCCGCCTCTTACGGCTCCCGCGTCAAAAGTAGGGGTGACTGCATAATATCTACATCTATTGTTTTTTATATGTTGGCTAACAAACACCCTTCGCATAGTAAAGTATACAGCAAGCAACACATGGACAGTCGCAACTACGAAAATGCAAAAAGTACGTTGCCAATCTTTAAATAGGTAGTCCATCTACCTTTGAACACCGGGAATCCAGATACTACAGAAAACCCATAGGCGCCTTAAGACGTTATTAGAAAAACAAAAGGACGGTCGAAAGGTTACCAACTTTTAGTTGGTTAAGAAGAGATTGGAAAAGGTCCCCGAAACAAAAACCAAAATGCTATTTCACGTCGGTTTTCAGTGAGACTTTGTCAGTCCGGTCAATACAGCCCATATATGCTAAAGCATGTTATCATCGTTATTATATATAGCATCGTTATTATCAGCCTATAAAGGCCCACTGTAAGGCACAGGCCATCCCGTATAGCATAGCTAAAGGGAGATTTATGCATATTAAAAATTAATTTATGTCTAGAATGGCAGCCTATTCTAAGTGTACCCAAACTAAATAAGACAATGGGTCATATTAAAGTAATAATTTTGGCTTAGACCAAATGCAATACATATATGTATTGTTGGCCTGTAATAATTTGCAGTACCTCAGGCGTATCAGGCCGTCTGTCACAGCATTAGCTAACAAGCCGTAAGCTTGTCAATATTGGCACACGTCGTCAAGTCGAATAATCCTTGCTAATACCCAAACAAACGTCACTGCCTTTGCTTGTGAGCTGATGCTTACTGTAACGAGGTTATAGGGTTTGTACTGTACTTATAACAGTTCCTGAAATATAATTTGTATTGTTAATAGTATACAATAAAAAGAATTAAAGCTTCGTTTAGGTTCACCAACTAAAAGTAATGAGTAAAGCCACATTACTATTTAAGTAAAAAGAGTAACTACTGAGTTCTTGCTGGTGTCACATCAGTACATAACACTTTTTACTTTGTATGTTATTTATTTCTAAGTGAACCAATTTTGCCTATGGGGGAAAACTGTTTTTTTTTTCAAACCGTTTTATAATTTACGAATCAACTCTGTGTCTTAACGGAATGAAAGTTTAAGTATCCACTGATGCAAAACATTAGGTATTAAAAATAGATCACTTAACGTGTACAAAAATTTTCGACGAAAGTATCAGAATACTTTCTTCGCTCCAATATCTGATAAATCAAAACAACAAAGATAACTGTACCAACATTAGTCACGGCCATCGAGGAAGTAATCGACAACTAGTGCAAACCCTTTCTAAGAGAAAGTCCTTTGTTGCTCTCTTTCACTTCCAAGGCCGAATAACGTTATTGTTTGTGTAACAATCCTGTTACATTTACGGTGCCTTGTGTAATTACACAAGAAAGGGTTGTCCGAAAATGGTTCAGATGCCGAATTGTGTACCGTTACACTACGAAGTACCGGTAAGTATGACGTCTCGTGACGTATACATGGCCCGTTAGGGCAAATACAGTTTTGGATAATGAGAAAGAAAGCAACCCTTTGATGGGCACCGTGTAATCAGAGTTTATTGATTCATAAACTATTGTTTATGACCGTTCAATCGGTTGTACGGTTGTATCTTTATGATGTCGAACAGTAACGGGACTTTGGTGGTTATGACTTGGGACTGTTCGTGGACGTTCTGAGATGATAGTTTTGTGATACGTTGGCTGTTTGGTTCTCGTATTTGAAATTTTAAATGAGTAATTAAAATATTGGTTACACAATATTTTTTATTGAGTATTAATTATGATAACATTTGTAGCCTGCGTAATATTAGCTTTATTATTAGGTCCATTACATTCGTTTTTAAGTGAGTTTGAAATACCTAATACATATAGTTATTTAAAAAATCATGGTATGAACAACTTTTGAAAGCTATTCATTTGAAATAATATTTATATAAGCTAGAAATTCATTCCAAAAATATAAACGCTTTGCCGTGTGATCAACACGTGTTCGCAATAACATTAAAAAACTAAATTGTGTTTCAGCGTCATTATTAAGTTAAAATATAATAATCAGCAAATCGATGATACCTACATAAAATGATACCTAACTAAATAATATGAATATGCATAAATATATTTTAGATTCTCAATAAACTATTTTCACTTGAATAAATTTTATAGATAGTCGTCAAATTTCGTTCCAAACAAACGGCCCTGGCTACGTAAGAAACTTAAAGCTCACAATGGCGACACAATTACAAATATTTTTTGCATTGTAATTTAGCTTCTGTTGTCATAAATAATATTGTGTTGCCACTGGTGTTACAACATTGTCTCATTGTCGAATTGGCAACTGTAGAGTTTATGGTGTAAAAACATGGTCCATTTGGCTATTGTCTACGGGCTATTAGACACAAAGCCGGCGGCATTGATGATGCCGTGAAATTCGAATGTTTTTCTAGGTTCATTAGGTTGTGAATGCATTGCTTGCATTGTCGAATTACAATGGTGTTTAACATTTATAAAATATATATAAAAATGTCCGATTGATGTTAGTTGTTCCAGCATCTTACTTTTGGAGGCGAAGGAAATCTCATATACAATTTATATTACTATTTTTTATTTAATAAGATACACCAACAACATAATATACTAAACATTAAAACAATTTTCTTACAACTAATATTAGTATGTATGTTAACAACAGATGAATACAACACTCACTGATGACAACAGTTAAATATTCAACTATCACACTAATATTATAAAAGCGTAAATTTGTGAGTGTTTATGTTTGTTACTTTTTCACGAAAAACGGCTGCAGCAATTTTAATAGAATTAGTATGGAGTTGGCTGAATCTGTGGACTTCTGGCGGGCTTAAGACATAGACATACGTCTTACTACTGAAAAATATTTTAAACTGCGGCTAACATCACGGGGCAATTATACAGATTTTTTATGCTATAGGAGGCAAACGAGCAAACGGTTCATCCGATGGTAAATGACATCGCCGCCCATGTACATTTGCAATACCAGAGGGCACTGAAATGCGATGCCGGCCTTTCAAAAGGGAATACGCTCTTTTATAAAGGTGGCCAGGTCGTATCGCTCAGGAAATATCTCCGGCAGAACTAATTCCACAATTTCGTCGTCCGTGGCAAGAAATTACGACAAAGACGCACTATCGAGGACTTCCATTCATCAAGATGGTGAGTATGAAATTTTGAGTTTTGCCTCGAAGTGCGGTGGTGTAATGTGGCGGCAGGAACGAGTCCGAACATTTCCTCAGAATACTGTGAGGTAGTCCCCGTGATATACGTGGTGGAGGATGCAGAGTGAGGCTACATCTCTACGCAAACAATGAATGACCTATGATGACAAAATTATTAATGTTCTCCCTAATATATGCTTTTTAATGTATGCCGATAAAAATGTTACCAAGACTGTATAATTAAAATCGTGACATTCTGATATGGCTGATGCCAAATTACTCAATCGTGGAGGTAACTATTAGCCAAGCTTTGCATATTTTAATTGCCAAAAGCAAAGACTTTATTTGAATCACCTAATCAGATTGTTTGTGCTGCTGATTCAGTTTGTAAATACGTATGTGTTAAAGATAACAATGCTAACACATATCGCATATGGTACTTAACGGGCAATGGAGAGATTTATGCTTAGGATCGCTGTAAGGAATAAAATCAGACATGATGCTATTTGTGAGAGAAGACATAGCTTGCCGAATCAATATTTGCAAAATGTTGGAAGTAGGGTTTATTGTAGACATACAATAAAATTATAATAAAAAGCTAAGCATATCACTTGAATAGACAAAAAATAGCAGAACAACTTTAAGTATTATTTAAATAAATAAATTTGTTGTTATTATGTTATTGATAAACACAGCCTAAATAGGCTGTGTTTATCAATAACATAATAACAACCATCACGACGTCTTAATCATTAACTAATTTAGATTGTTGAAATATTTTTAAAATATAAAATTTGCATATCTTTTCTCAATGAGTTAAATGCAATTGCTGTAAGCTCATGCAAATTCTGTAATTGTCTTGAGCCTAAATGTCCCATTAAGTGATATTTGAGTAATGGTGGAGATATAATCAACATTATCATTACCATGGATGATGCCAACCTCAAGGACAATATCACGGACTCTGACAAGCAGACTATCTTGGACAAAGGCAACACGACACTATCAAGTGGCTCGACTCCAACCAGCTGGCTGATAGGGAGGAGTATAAGCACAAGCAAAAGGAGTTGGAAGGCATTTGCATCCCCATCATCACGAAGTTGTACCAGGGGGCCGGTGGTGCTCCAGGAGGAATGCCCGGCGGTATGTCCGGGTTCCCCGGCGGAGCCCGGCGGAGCCCGGCGGCTGGGGACGCAGCCTCTGGCGGTGCCGGACCCACCATCGACGAAGACGACTAAACATTCCACTTCTGCGAGATATCTCCGATTCCCTCGGTCTTGAGATGCTCTTAACATAAATGCACTTAACTTAAATTGAACTTAATAAATAAATAATTAATCACAAACTAATATGTCCAATAATAAACGAAGGTCTCTCAAATGAGGTCCACGCGGACCGATCCCTAGAAGGTGACACTTGTTTGCTACCCGCCATCTTAAGAATGTGTAGATCCTGGTTTGTAACACATTTAAAAACATCTCCAGTTCTAACTGTCATTCGTACCAACTCACTGACCATGACAACATAATTGTCGTCTCCACTATTCATCACCTAAAAACCTATTAAGCAACACCACATTCCTATGACTAACACACCTCAATCGTCGACAGGTTCCCGCAGGCACTAATAAACGACCCGATTCTGCGCAACAACGGGCCCAGTACGACATGTAGGCAGCGTGAAATCCAACACAATCCAAACAATAGACTTAACTACATTTAACTTCCTAACAATTAAACAAAGAAGACAAAACACTAGAGACAATAGCTCAATGGCTTAAGGGAATACAATGGTAACGTTCCTGGTACACAGTGTAATGACAGCAAAGGTTTACGACACCCACGCGACACCATAATGGGATTCGTTCCACTGTTTTGCCAACAGCGACTGGTCAAGATTCCTCGAACTGATGGGGAATTGGGACGAGATCGAAAAGTTAAAAAAGCAACGCGTGCCTTTAGCCCGATCCGGTGTGACAACTTCCAGGGAACAATTGAAAAAATTTTAGTAACAGATATTGGGGGCGATTAGTTTCCAAGTGCGGTAGTTCCTGCGACTCCAACCTTCTTGGATTTTTAAGTTACCAATATAATATTACTTTGTAAGTCGACTTAATTATAATTATTTTGAAGGTCCTATGTTGTAAAAAAATTATACAACATAGGACCTTTAAAATATGATGTATATACACATCTTGCATACATTTATATAGATAAAACACAAACAAAAATGTGGCGTTGGCCTTATGCACTTTCCATACTGGTAACTTTTTGTCGTATCCTATAGTCACAGTAAGAGACGATTTTTATAGATAACTACTATAAAAATCGTTTCTTACTGTCTGTATCTGTAAATGAAATCAAACAATTTAATAAAGGTTAAAAATTCAATATATTTTTCACTCAATTTTCACGAAGCAGCCAATAAGCCTTGCCCACATATCAAGAAAACATAGAAATCCCACCAAAAACATTCCAAGTAAAATATTGCCAAGACGACCACAGAGAGTTTTCCTTGTATATCAGATCTCATGTAGAGCAAAGCTTCTGAATCGACACGGCCTAATTCTACCAACCCTAACTTCAACAAATTCTACATATCAGTAAATATGAAGGACTTCACCTTCGCCATTTCGCAACTTCGCGAATTCAAACAGAAATTTGAAATTACCTTTACCGTTCTCTACCAAACGTGTTATCGTTGTCACTGTTTGTTATACTTAAACCCTATTTACACCAATAAAAGTTGAAAACCGAAAAAAAATGGTGGCAAAAAGGCGCCAAAAATCCTCCTCTCCCTGTATAATTTAGCACCGCAGGGGTCTCGTGATGTGGACATTAAAATACGCAGTAGCGAGCGTAATTTGCGATCGGGCGCTCTCGTTAACGGTGAGTGTTTGCCGGGCGACGGCGACGCATGTCGAAAATACTTAGCCTCATTATAATCCCGCGTCCCTCCCTCATATCTGCGATGTGCCTATCGCAATATCCTATAGTCACTCATTATTTTTGCATGTTCACTCGTTGAAAGTTTACAAGCTGTTATCGTTAGGAATGATTATGATATTTATACACAACACTACAGTCTGAACCTGTGGTACTCGTAGCTTCATTTGAGATTCATAAGTGTTCTGTAAGGACGTAAACTAAATAAAGACTCTTTGATTTTGATTGAGTTTGATGCCATTTGTGTATAGAAGTTCTGCAAGGAAAAAATAATAATAATAAAGTCTGGAAGGGGAATGGAAAGGGCATTAAAATTTAGTTTGAATTGCATACTGGTCTAGGGCGATTACTTCTGAGTAATATTAATAAATAATTTTAGTGTTCTTAATATTATATCAGATACGAACAAGAATACTTATTATACGAATGAAAATATTGAATAAACTACTTTTCCTATCTATCAAAACGACTGATTTCCATACACTTTTAACTCTACAAAGCGAGTATGAACAACTGATACACTTTAAATACTATTTTATACTTGAAAAAGTTAAATATCATAGCGACAATAGTAATGTAATTAGTTAATACCGATCGACGGTGTTTTAAAATTTAATTTAAAACTCAACATTTTAACATTGCCCAAATGCTATTACTCTGGGTTCAATAAATGTTTTTTAAACAAAATAGGTATTCCTACTCGAATGCGCAAATGTAAATCGTAATTATTGATTGTTTCCAAATAGTAAAACAGACAGCAGAGATGCATTAAAACGTGCATGTCGTTGAATAAATAATTATCATTGCTTTTGACCATCCGTAGTGCTTTTATAAATGCAAATTTTTATGTAATCGGCATATTTATGAGGCACTGATGCATAGAACCGATCGAATATTCACAGAGCTTAATTCTTTCTGTGTAACGTATATCGATGTTTATTTGCAAATACATTACACTATCATTTGTAGTGTTCCGATTTTTTTTAATATTATCATTTTATAACCAATTTTTTTTATATTGAGGCGTGGTGGCTCAATGGTGTGGACTGTCGCCTTCCTACCGGGAGGGCTGAGGTTCAAATCCCGCCACGTACCAATGTGTTTTCGAATTTTCGAAAATATATGTACGTTATCCGACGCTCTAACGGTGAAGGAAAACATCGTGAGGAAACCTGCGCACGCCTGCGAAGATATTCAAAGGTTGTGCGTGAAGTCGTCCAACACGCACTAGGCCCGCGTGGACGACTAAGGCCTAATCACCCTATACGTCGGGGACGTTTAATGAGATGATGATGATGAACCACTATTTGTTTGTTGCGTATCAGTTACTTTTTTATATACTTTCCAATCACTGACTAAATATATAAAGGGAGGGTGAAATAAGATTTAGAATATTCAGTTAATAATCATTTCGGTTTTTTTAAATAATGACCTAACAATTTGGCTTGTTCAATGTATGGCATCTCTTAAGACAGTACTGAATAGTACTGTGATGTATTTTAAAATAACGTGAAATTATTTGTTACTTTCCGCTGCAAAAGAATATAACGTGTTAAAAAAGTTTGAAAACTCGAAGAATTATTTGTAAAAATCGAAATTCGAATCATAAATAAAATATAAGGGCATATCCACACTGCATCGCCGAAATCAGAGTGTCAAGAGGGCGAGGCGGTGTGCCATTGTTATAATTTTCAATAAGGGCGCGATCGGGGGCCGCATCGATCGCCACTAGTGGGGCTCATCCGACCCCAGCTATCCCAGTTTTCCCGGTGCATCCAACTATGAATATCCGCTGTTACGCAAACTTACAATTCGAGGGACGCATGTACGCAGCGGCAGTTTCATCTTGATTATTCCATGCAAAAAATCAAGATCGAAATATGACGATTTTATTTTGGGGTTTAGCTTAGAATAAATGGTGTAAACAATTCGTCAATTGTTTTTATATAGAAAAATATTTATCTTTCACTTCTTCTTTTTTCGAAGGGTTTTAATTATAAATTAAAAGTTAATCATGGACATAAAACATAAAAGCAATTTTTATAAGATTTGCACTTTACTACTGAACAACAACAATATAATATAAATGAAAAGCTTTTTATTTATATTCGTAAAATGATATATAGTTCAAATAACCAACTACAAAGTTTAAAGTTGTGCAACAGTGATATCTATAAAAACTGAAGCTCTTTTCATCATCATCAGCTCATTTAACATCCCCACCGAGGGGCACGAGTCTAACCGTATAGGGTGTTTAGGGCATAGTCGTCCACGCGGGCCCAGTGCGGATTAACTGACTTCACGCCAACCTTTGAATGTCTTCGTAGGCGTGCGCAGGTTTCCTCACGTTGTTTTCTTTCGCCATAAGAGCGTCGGATAACGTACATATAAGTGGAAAATTCGAAAACACTTTGGTACGTGGCGGGATTTGAACCTCAGCCTCCCGGTAGGAGGGCAACAGTCCGCACCATTGAGCCATCGACGCTCTGATTGAGCCACCGACGCTCTCTTATATGTGAACATAACCGTAGCTTAACTTAAGGCAGATGCTGTTTACAAACTATTCAAATTTACTTGGTCAGTAGTACGGAAATATGGCTTATACAATGTCTCTCTCTCTCTCTCTCTTCAACCTATTGCAGTCCACTGCTGGACATAGGTCTCCCCCATTTTGCGCCAGACATCCCGGTCCTCCGCCTTTCTCATCCAGCTTCCACCAGCGACCTTTCGCGATTCGTCGGTCCATCGGGCCGGAGGGCGTCCTACGCTACGCTTGCCAAGACGCGGTCTCCACTCCAGAACTCGTCTGCTCCAACGGCCATCGGTTCTGCGACATACGTGACCAGCCCACTGCCACTTCAACTTGCTGATCCGGCGGGCAATACAATGTCTACTTTAAGAATTTTGTCCAAAATGTAGTATTTTATAACATCAATAGTTATTACATTAATTAGTTGCACTAACAACAACTCTTTAAAAAATGTTTATATTTTATAGCTTGAGACTATATTCATCATCATCATCATCAGCTCATTAAACGTCCCCACCGTGGGGCACGAGCCTACCTGTATAGGGTGTGATTGGACCTTAGTCGACCACGCGGGCCCAGAGCGGATTTGACGACTTCACACTCAACCTTCAAATCTCTTCGCAGGCGTGCATGAAGTTCCTCACGATGTTTTCCTTCACCGTAAGAGCGTCGGATAACGTACATATAATAGTACATAAATTTTTCGAAAATTCTAGCAATTGGTACGTGTCGTGATTTGAACCTCAGCCCACCCGGTAGGAAGGCGACAGTCCACACCATTGAGCCACCAACGCTCTTATTAATATATTATTTTTGACACCATATGCTAAAGGTACGAAACATAATGTTTGACAGCTACCACACAGACTTTCATAGGCGTCTCAGTGATCCTAGAAGTTAAGCTCTCAATTTCTTGCAGTTTTGATAACGTATCAAGTGTAATTGAGAAAAAATAATTGACTATGCGAGGATTGACTGAGATAAAGAAAATCTCGACAGTTTCGTATGCCACCAGCAATGTACGACAACTAGTAAAATATAAAAAAAAAATGAAATATCATGATTGCTTTTTTCAACACAGTTGATCGATTTATGTTATAATTTGAATTCTTATTAGGTATAAAGCCAGTATTGTTTTCGCTTATAACATGTGATCTTGCAAGTTCTAAAATTGCGGGCGAAAATTACACCAATACAGTTTCTCTTGGAACTATTCACAGCATCTGGTGCGTCGTACACGCGCTCCCAACCGCCTGGGGAGTCGAATTCTATTAAAATCCAAACAATACCGACTTCCCCAACTAATATCTGGACTAAATCCCTAATAAGTATGCCATTGTGTGAGAGGGACGTGGCAGAAACGACAAAGAACACGTTATAGCGATCTGACTGTTCCGTCAAAAAGAAAAGGCCTGAAGTGCCAGTTTTTCCAACAATCAAAATTGGGTTTTATGTCAAGGACTAAGGGTTCAGTAGTGTTTGCTTTAAGTGTACGTGTTGAGTTGTTTTAGTAGTGGGGAAGTTAAGCGCAGTACACGCCAGAGTGTGGTGAGTGGCTAGCCATGGAGGCTCACCGAACGCGCCGCACCCTTCCCCTCCAAACTAGATTTGCAGTCCGGTTATAATACGGTGCCCATTCATTACAGTCGTGCCACTGTTTCAATATAAAGTTTTGTATTTTTTTACATCTATTGTTGTGAATGTAATTTGTAATGGATTTGGGAATGGAATAAGTATTATTCTATTAGAACATACAACGCGTGGTCTATGGTCTAGTTACTTTTGTTTACGACCGCATATGCAGTTCTGATGCTAATTTTGACCTTCTGTAAACTGATGAACAAGTTTTGGACAGTTCTAATCTTATAGATAGATTCAAATTTTAAATTATATCATTAAGAGAGTTCTTATTTTTCTTGCAGTTCTGGTTAGTAGTCATTAATTTTCGTATAACAAAACTCTCCACTTAATCATTTCATAATATAGTTAGACAGGTATATAGAAGAAGCTCATATGCAGATTTTTGTTAACTAATATGTCTTGAAATTGACTCACTTATTTCAATTATCATCAGCCTTTATGGTTTTACTGCAGGAACAGACCTTAAATCATTAATTTACAAAAGCAGAAATTATTTACTTTCAAAGAAACTTAATCATAGATATCCTAGATACCCAGAGCGTCACCCACAGGCGTGAGTCGAGTAGATTCAGTGTTGAAGTGCAGTGTCAACAGGGTTAAGTGTCCCCGTATCGTCTTTATGGGTAGCGGGGTGTACGCCAACGACAACGTTGTAACAAGTCGAAACAAATTATTTTAAATAGCCATAATATCTAAGCCTACGTTATTTTATGTTTATAATGTTTATATTTAAAATAAAACTATGTTAAGTTGATCAACTATGTGCCCATTGTCACTTTAGCTTAAAATATAACTTTTGTTGTATTTAGATGTATAGTATAGCTTAACACCTATGATATGTGATGAGAAATAAAGTTTTTTTTATTATTATAGCTTAGTGACACGGGTAGTTATGCCGTTTAAATCTTCAAATTCTAGAATTTTTACTGTAAATATATATATATTTACAAATCATAGTTCTGTTTAAGCGGCTTTTAGATCATTTCTTGTAAAGTAAATTTAGTATTGAAATTTCAGTCGACAATTTCAAAATCAATAAATTGTTTAAGTTGCATATTAATAGAAATCTACTAATAGAAAACTAATTTATAATCGTCTTCAAAACTCAAAAACTTAAAACAGAACTTAAGAAATATAATATCCGCATCAAGGTACACTCACCACAAAAGTACATGTAACGTCGTTTTCCAAGAGCACAGAGCATGCAACTGTTAGGGCGCGAGACAATGGTGGCTAACTACCCCTTTCTTCCGCGGTAGGCGCGGGCTTAACCAAGCACGCTGTGTTCGGGACACCGCTGCGGTACAGTCATGAACAAAATATGTTTTACACACATTTATACTGATAATAAGGACCCTAGTAATTGTACGGGTTGATATATACTGCGCACTTCTAAAGAGATCGAACCATACTTCAATCGGTAAAATAAAAGAGAACAAGTAAGTACCTACTGTCAACATGAAAACGTTCAATTAAGTTATAATATAGAGTTGGATGCTCTGATATTTCTTTTTATTTTGGTACCATTAATTGTCTTTTCAGTAACTGAGAATTTGTTGAATTAGAAAATAAAAATGCTCAAAATCAATATGTTGACTTTGACTTAATGTTTAACAATTAAACTAAAAACGCACACGTACAAAATTTTAATTAGTATTTTAAAAAGGTTACGAAGAAGTTATCATTTCCTGTATAAATTGCATATATACAAGAGAACATATGTTTATTCACGCCATAAACGCATACGATGTTCTAAAATTTGTTATAATACAAGCGCCGGCTTAAAATCACTAGTTAATACTAAGCTTCTTTATTTTACTTCATTCCGATCAGTACGATGATGGGGCGCGAGACAATAGAGGCTAACTACCCCTTCCGCGAGAGGCGCGGGCCTAACCAAGCATACATTGCGTTTGGGATACCGCCGCGGTACATTCATACACATAAAGTATAAATTTGTTTTTATTTATTTTATTATGGTGTCAAATAGTTTCCCAAAATAAGTATAAAACTTTTAGTAGGATTTCTATAACGTTTACTGCTGGACTACGGCAATATGGTCAGTTAATGATAACGGTTCCCTAGAGCCTGACTTAACTCGGCAGTGTGTATACTACCACTAATTTAATATATCCTACTGAATAACGAGCAACGAGCAGGTGAGGTGATTTGAGGAGGATCCCAACTACTATCTAAATATATAAAACTCGAAGGAGACTGACTGAAAAATAATACTTCTTAATGCTAGCGAAGCCGTGGGTAAGTTAGTCGTAGTATGATAGAACCATCCCAATCTCACCATAGTTATGCGGAGAGAGACATTTTGTGTCTTGCGACGGGATATTATAGGCCCATGATTATAATGACAATGATTTTTTAAATTTTTCAAGGACATACTTTAATAACTATGTTATGATGACTAGTCTTTTAGAAGATATTGATACATTTAAAACGATTTTTTTTCTTAATATAAAATTCCCGCTTAACAGGGGATAAAATAAACGGTATTATTATCTAATTTCTTTAAAAACGACGTTCAAGCATATCCCAAAAATCGGAGACGTTACTTCCTCAAAAGGATAATTATCATCACAATAATTTGTCAAAACACGTCATTTTAAAAAGATTCTCCCGTTAGAAATAAAAAAATCACAACAGGCATTGTTGTTGAGTGTACCGACTCAAAACTACTAGTGTCTGGGACCCCACAGACCCACAACGCGGATTTGAACGGGGTCGTAACCGGATCCCCAAATTGAAATGTTTTATACCCAGCCCCCCGGCATTACGCGGATAATGCCAGCTTTTCAAATTGATAACCAACTCAATGCGTTTGTGCATATGACAAATCTTTTTGGGGATCCGCAACGGATCGTTTGGCACAATAACTTATATCTTGACATCAAAGTATCATCAATTTTACTTTTTGTATGTTTCATGCCATAGAGGTAACTAATAGCTAGTTATCCCTCCTTTTGAGATTATTTGTATCACAATTTAGTCTACATATTGAACGTTTTCCAGGGTCTCATTTGTAACACAGAAGTTTGTGTAAGTCACAAAATATATTTTATCAAGGTGTAGTTGATATGATTATAACATTTATAACCTATCGCTTACATCACTAGACACTGAAATTCTATGTAGGCGTTACAATCATTTTAATGACAATTCAACGCCTAGTTTTTGCTGTTGCAAAATTGTATGAAGTAACTTTCAATTTAATTTAGAAAGCTCGGTCGCAAACCAGTGGTGGTTGTCGCAAAATAATTTCAAGATAGAAAAGTGTCATCGTTTTGATAACAACTAATAGACGGATGACTTGCGAATTGTCCCTGGTACGTAATAACTGGATGGGGATAGACTTAAATATTTGTCGTTGGATTTGGTAGACTACGTTGTTAAGTGACATTCCTCTCCAATGCTTGTTGTTGATTTTATTACAGAAGTTATTTTTATAGATATATCACCAACTTTAAGTATTTGCATAAATAATTATTAATAAAAGAAGACTACGTGTTTGTGTGCGTCTCCACAAACCAAAATGCTGAATCTACAGGATTTAATAAATTAGCCCATATTGCAACAACTCCATAAGAGGAGAATTCACAATAAAAAAAGACAAAAGCGGTGTCGCGATTATTATACGGAATCACATATAACTAGCACCAATTCACACTTACCCTTTTCACGCTAAACGCTTTGACGTATATTTGGTTTAAAGTTTAACCGTATCGCTTTAAGGACGACGTCTAAATAATTCCTTAGCGGCTAATTTGCATAGTCGTTTCCATTGTGTCGTATTTTTTGTTGGCCATGTTTATTTGTGCCACCGACTTACCCAGAAGTTGTTTCACTATGATTGATAGGAGGCAGTTAGATGTGGTATTTCGCACGTAAATAAAATGCAGACATTAGAATATTACCCGTTGATAATTTTGAAGAGTGATAAAAGATGAGGTTGGGTGTTTAATGAGACTTCGGGGAAGGGTTTAAGGCTTTGATATGTTGATCATTGTTTGTTTATTTTATCACTTATTAGTAATTATTGGACATGATCATCATCAGTCGATGGCACATCAACTGCAAGCTATGAAGAGATTGATTCGTAATCCATCAAGCGGTCCCAATGCATATTGATAGGTTTTTGCGACTACCATCCTTAGGTTGTAGCAGGAACAGACTACTTAACATGTCCAATCCAAGGAAGCATCGTTCTTTTCAATGCCTGCAATTTGTTAGAGAGAAAAACCGCACTTTCAATATGCGGTCTCCCTATGGGATTCGAATCCACGGCTCCCGAATCACACACCGGATCATCGATTCACGTACTAATGTCGTTTTGAATTTTAATTTTCGAAATTATATGTACGTTTATCCAACGCTCTTACGGCGAAGGAAAACATCGTGAGGAAACCTGCGCCTACGAATAAATTCAAAGGTTTGTGCCTGAAATCGGCTAATCTGCACCGAGCCAGCGTGAACGACTAAGGCCTATACACCCTATACGGGTAGGCTCGTGCCCTTCGGTGGGGACGTAATGATGATGATGACTTATCCTCTCGACGTTTGGAGGTATTCAGAGGCTTCTGGATTATTACCCTTATTCAATGGGAGAGACCTGTCCTATAAGTTGAAGAGACCCCATATTGGTAGCTCGTCCATTAAACGCTTGCTGGCATTGAGATAAATAAATATTTAAATCAATGCTTGGTGGCAACTAAACCTCGTTCGGAGGATGTACTATGGGTCGATGAGATTATCTTGAGTATCAAAAGGAAAGGTATGTGGACTTCAAGTCCTCTATTAGGTAATTTAAAGAGGATTCCATACAAATTAGAATCTGCCCAAAATGGATTGCACATTTAAACATTCTGATATGAATTAATGTTTTGCTTCCATTGCATAATACTGGTACGAATTCCGCGAAAAGTGTAGAAATCGTACTTTCATTAGAAAATATTTTTATCAGTTCTAAATAATTTCTGGAATCTCTCATTTGAATTTGTCGTCTAAATTATTTATAACTAAAATGTATGTTTCACCAGCTGGGTTCCGCGGTGTTACCCATGGTATAAGATAATTCCTTACATCAAAACGTAGCCAATGTGTTAATCCAAGGTGCTCTCCATGTAAAAAAATATTAACCCTTTAGCCGCAACTGATTTAATCCAACAAAAAACAATAGATTTATATTGTTATAGAATCCTAGGAGTTATAATTA
>PQWD01000992.1:20163-43722 GCA_019425675.1 Leucinodes orbonalis
GCTTGACCAAATATACCCAAACATTTGATCAACACAACAACAAATGAAACAATATGGCCGTAATAGTATTAATTTACATGCGAAGCATCGTGATGTGTGCCGTCTGCCCCATGCGTGTAGTTGTCAGTTAGTAATCATTGAGCGTAATTTAGGTTTGACTTATATTCCCTCTTTTGGTTTATTCGTCATCACTAGCCATAATATGTGCCCACTGAGAGACACGAGCCTACCCGTACGCGGGTGTATAGGCCTTAGTACTCCATTAGTCTAGCCAATTCCCGGCCGACATCGTGCATACCTGAATCTCTTTATAGGCGTGCGTAGGTTTCCTCACCATGTTTTCCTTCACAGTAAAAGCGTCGAATAAACATACATATTATTCCAAAAAATTATAAAATACATTGATACGTGGCGGATTCTAACCTCCATTATCCAGTTCTGAAGGCAACAGTCCACACCATGGGCCACCGACACTTAGTTATATTAGCTTTGTTTATCCTTAAAATAGCCAAATGCACAATACTTTACATTACTATAGCGGGCAAACAAGTACAACGTATCATGTATATACGTATAAAATAGATAACATATTAATAATTATTTCTGCTATTTGATATCCACTTGTGAACATAGTGTTCCATCTTTATCTTGTTGGTAGATGTACTACATCGCGCTTTACGTTTCCTGGTATCCATTCAAAAACCTTTCCGCACTAACGGCTATCGCTTTTTGAATTGAAAGTAAATTGTAAGTTTCTATGAGAGAGTAAATATGCTCCGTGACTCGCCAACCACATTGCGAGACCAGCGCGCAGGGCGCACCAAAATCCTCAAAGAGACAAGGGCTTTTTCCACCAGTGAACATCATGATTGTAAATTAATAAACTTTACTGATTTCTACCTGGGAATTGATCCTTTGTGGTGCGAGGAGACGAAGTTTACCATGGCCACATTGGTAAACTTCATCTCCTCTCACCACCTTCTTATTCCCTCATTTCAAAACAAGATACTTGGAGTTTTACTTACTTTGCTAACTTTAACCTATAGCAGTTCACTGCTGGACAATTTCCCCGATTTCTTTACTATCTAGCCGCTAGTATTTCAGCCTTAAATTGCAAAACGGATTCATGGCGGCCGCAGCCATAAAATGGCGCGTGGAAATTTGTCCATCAGAGCGCGGCTCCATACGCGGCGCAGTTATGGCGGTATAAACAACGCGCGATTTTTGCGACCATCGACGCAAGAGTTACGGCCGAGCGGCTTGCACACACGTCACGCCGACACTGACAAATGAATTATATCCGACTCGTAGTAAGAACCATCTCCACATAGATAGATGCGGTAAGGCCTGAACCCTGTAGTGGGCCGTTATAGGCTGATGATAATAAATAATATCCACTGACATTCACACAGCGCCATCTAGCCCGAAGTTAAGCATGAAACTTGTATTATGGGTACTAAACAACGGATAAACATACGTATACATATATATATTTTTTGTAAATACATACATATTATACACCCAGACCGCTACAAACAGACATCTTCATGCACACAAATGTTTGTACTGCCCGGGGATCGAACCCAGAACCCTTGGTGTAGTAGCCGACGTCTTAACATTTACACCAATCGGGTCGTAAAAGGATGATGATGATAAAAGTTGCTTATTTATTATTTTTATTAAACAACCTTAACCATCCCACAGTATCAGCCCACAGTATCAGCAATAATTTATGCGCTAAGTATAGGACTTGAGCCTGGTAAAGTTTTATAAGCTGATACGGCGCGAAGTATGTATTAAAAGCTTACAATCAGAAAAAATAACCAATTGATGACCTCAATACATGCAATAACTTGAAAAAATTAACGTAAAATCCTTTTAATTAAATATTTATTAAATAAAAACTATGATGTGAATGATAAAGGATGCTTCTTCCAACATACATCTTTTTTCCACTCACATGACGCATCCTAAACTCGGAGGAATAAGAATGTGTTTTAATTTAATTCAGTGCAATGAATTGACCTCTCTTCTAATTATTCATCATCAGCTCATCATACGTCCCCACCGAGGAGCACGAGCCTTTCCGTAATAGGTGTATAGGCCTTAGTCGTCCACGCGGGCCCAGTGCGGATTGGCCGACTTCACGCACAACCTTTGAATCTCTTCGCAGGCGTGCGCAGTAGATATGAATGGTAATGGTTTTCTATGTACTTTCAAGTTCCAACATACTTATTTTTTTACTCGTAAGACGCACCCTAAGAGAATGTTTTTTTAATTTTTATAGATTTTACTGAATTTACCTCTGTTTTTATTATATGCTGATCGAACTAGAAGATTTAACGTTATGTGTTGCTAAAAACTAAAAAAATACTCCACGCAATTAATTAACTAACAGCGCATATACATTAAAGGGTCATATGCAGTTGGCCTCATGTTGCACACGCATCTGAAATCAATGAATATCATGCATCGTTTTATATGTGCCAAAATGGTTAAGCCCGAATTGGTAACAGTTGTATGCCGATACGAGGCTGAGCGGCTTTGCAGCCATGGCAATCGGTAGCCGCGCCTGTGTACAAGATTTGATACATATTATTATTATATTAAATTCACCACAATACTAATTATATAATTGAGTCAGAATTGTTGTGTATAATAAGCTTTTACGTTACCAAATGAATGGGGGACTACTCACAACCTAAACTACTTGGTATCGCAGCTTTCGTCTCGTGGAAAAGAAGTGTTGAGCACTTATGTGATTTGAGAATAGAGCGCTGTAGTAATGAAATTCCTATTAGTTCTGGACCGTCGACTTGCGAAAGGTTGCTGGTGGAGGCTGAATGACGAAAGCAGTGGACCGGGATATCAGTCGCAAAATGGGGGAGCTTATGTCCAGCAGTGGACTGCGATAGATTGAAGTGAGATCTGTCAGCTTAGGTGATACAATGGTGGAGTTATAAAAGAATATTATTATTGGTTTCCAATCCGATAGGATTAGCAAGTTTAAGTAGCTGTGAACCCCGCTCATAGCGCGTAGAACCAGTAACCGATGGGGCGGAAAGGTTTCCGAGTAGCGTCTACTTAACGGAAACGAGAAGCGTAGACTCTCAGCTGACTAGATGATCAGATGGCCAGTTAACCTATTATCCGGATTCCAGACAATACAAAATCTATGTCGTTGAACATTTACGACTGCGGCGGTCAAAGGGTTAAGGTGGCTAGTAGTACCCGGATGGAAAACATTAGGGTTGGCTTGAGTTGAGCAGCGTACAGATTAGGCTGTTGTGATTACGATGATAATATTTGGTTTCTCATGTGTACTGCAGATGCAGTATTTAAGGAAACTAATCACTTGCCATTGAATATAAAAAAATATAAATATATAGACTATTCATTATTATTATTAATCACAATATATTCTTACTCGTACTTTTAAATACGACATTGACATACTTATAAACGCGCAAAACACAGAGTGCTGTATCGACAAATCTACAAGCCCCTGCAAACGATACCAGGCCAGGTACAAAGATAGTATCTCGGAAGATTCGTCGATAACACCGTATCATTTGCTTAAAAAGCCCCATGAAATTAAACAGTCCAACAATAACCCGGAATAGTGCTGCAAAAAACACAACAATGCGCCAGTGTTTTTTCCAGTCCGCATTACGGGATGATCTGTCACAGTGTAGTGTTGCCATATATGGCATAAATTAGCAGGATAATTCCAGCTTTCGGGAAAATATGATTTAAAAAGCTATAACCTTTTTTATTATTCACCTTTATTTCTTGCAAATGTGTTGAGACATTTGAATTGAATATATTAATTGTACCACCACAACATTATGAAATCCTACCTATAACAACTATCCATTGAATTTTGCACGTAACCAAATGAAACCGAACTAGCCCTTTATTGAAAATTATTATTAAAGCTCTAGCTCTAAAATGATATTTCACTTTTATTATAAGAAGACGCAATAAAATTCAATTTTGGTGTAAGTAATAAAAATAATTAATATCACTGACATTCACAGCGCCATCTAGCCACAAGTTAAGTGTGAAGCCTGATAATGGGTACTAAACAACGGATAACTTACTTATATAGTTTTTTTTGTAAATACATATATAATATACATATGAAACACCCAGACCATTACAAACAGACATGTCCATGCACACAAATGTTTGTACTCCGGTGGAACCTTTGTTGTTGTAGCCGACGTCTCAACCGCAACACCAAATGGGTCGTCAAAGTAATCAAAGTCAAAGTCAAAGTCAAAAACATTTATTTCAAATTAGGCTTACAAAAAGCACTTATGAACGTCAAAAAATATACAAAAATATAATAAATAACGATTAAAATACTAAACTAAAAATATGAGTTTTGATGCTTTGAAAAAAAAAGCGCTTCAGTGGTTTGGCCTTTAATACGTTTAAGAAAAAAAGGAAACTGAAAATAATGTCCCGTTTCAAAACCAAATAATGGGATCACTACAGCACGCAGATGCGTTGATAAGGCGTGTCGTTTTATTAAAATACACCGGCCATTTTACTTTGAACTCGACTCTATAGTGAGCCATCTCTTATTTGACCTTATTTGTACAAATATCAAGGGGGAGTGGGGAGATCTAATTACAATGGTTCGCTACTTACTAGGGCTATCGACGATCGCTTTCATTCATTGCCGAACATCGCATACGCAACGATGCAAGATATAATACCTTCCCACGACTTTTGTGCACACGCGCGTTACCAGATAAGTACGTGGGAAGAACTGGTAGAGAATGCACACCCCCGTATTAGCTTTATTAATCTGTATCTACACTGTTGAATTTAGACCATATTTTATTGACACATCAAAAGAAAACAAAATGAAGTTCATGGACGTATCTCACGTCCATGATTAAGTTACTGTTTTTAACGGCAAAAATACTTAAATGATATTGATAAGTCTAAGCAAAAAGTTTAAGGCTATAGGCTATTTAGTTCTAAATTGAGGGTATATAATCTAAAGTATATAGTTTAAATAGATACTGTATTTATACGAACAAGCCCTATTTTAAGCCTAAATCATTAATTTCAACATATTAAAAATAAATAAATAAAAATATTTTATATTTCTTATGACAAACAAGCTTTCTACGACTTTCTTTTTACAGGTACTTTCTATATTTTTTTCTAAAATATCACAGATATAACTCAATAGTTACCGCTTAGCGACGATTATTCAGTCCCTCAATAAGAGCTAGTAAAACAGATTTTTATATAAATGATAATAACTGTTTATAAAAACCGAAGCCAAACCGCTTAATAGCAATATTTTCCTAATAAAACATATTGCTTAAAAAAATAACAAACATTTAACCAACAAATAACGTCCACTGCCGCACAGGTCATCTTACACGACACTTTCTCAAAGAGGAAGAACGCTATGCTCAGTAGTGGACTATAAAGTCCACTACAGTCATATGACTGTTGCAATAATGAAGCTCGTGTTTTAAATGCTTTAATCCTTATCCGCTCGAACGTAGCACACGCGTAGACAATAGATTCATATATTGTGTATTGTGAGTTTTCACCCGTACTACGTACGACCGTTTAATTGAAATGTAAAACAACATTAAGTGTAACTACGACTTAGTTCGTAGCAAGCGTATTAGGTTTCTCGTAGCATACACGTATGTACGGGTGCTACGAAAACTTAGTCAAGTTATTCTCTCTCTCCCTTCAACCTTTTGCACTCCACTGCTGGACATAGGTCTCCCCACAGACATCCGAATATACAATTAAACTGGACAAGCCGCCAAGTTTATAGGCAGTCCCAATGTCGCAATTTCTTTTTGGTTCTTACCTGTGAAAAGTTATTATATTTCTTGGTAAATTTACTGATTCATTGCGATGATGGCATGTTACAATTGCACAGGATGGCATTTTGGGACAAACGGTAATTTCTTCTAATATTCGTGCGTCTTGAATCGTCTCACAGAGCGTAAACTGGCAGCCTGTGTATGCTCGTTGAGCTTACATTTGTCGCACTTAAAAACGCGGCTTGCCCCATCTCCTGTATTGGGTAATCTATGGGTCTCCCCCATTTTGCGCCAGTTAAGTTAAGTTTGTTTTCAAGTTATTCACTAATGGTTAATTTATAACTAATGGTTTTCATAATAGTAAATGTGATTAGGGTTCTTAATACAGAGTTATAATTATCACGGCAATATCGTTAAATTATATAAGATAAATTGATATCCGGAATATCTAGTAAAAGTGGTAGAACTCAACAAATCATTCCAGAAACGGACTTCATTAGATTATTGAAGCATCATCATCAACGAGCTAATGACGTCCCACTGTAGGGGACAGTCCGTACAAAACAACATGGTAGTTCCAACCATAGTCTATGGTCTAAGCATAGTTTTCGTAAATATTAAACAACGCTATCTTAAGAATAGGTAGGTAATAACCATTTAAAAGTCACAGAATATTAGTATCAACAGCCGAATCAGATCACGTGTACGTTGAACTATTTCTTCCATAATATTATATTATTAAACAATCAAACATGATATATCGAGTATTTTTTAATTTGCCTTAAATTTTTGTACATAAGCTTTTCTTTTACTTGCAATATAAATGTGTTTGAGTATATTCGGGTGATGACTTTTTTTATGTATTTTTTTATTAATTAAATTATGTTATCAAGTAAAATTGTATCAAATCAAATCGATCTTCTAGCTATTCTTAGAAGTATAAAACCCCCACTCGGCGTACAAACGTTTGTGGCACATAACAAAGCTTCTGCGAACAATATTCATTAATGATCATGGCAGTATTGAAACTAGATACGATTCAGTAATACTTCAGAACCAAATATCAATATAAATCGTCATCAATGGCGACAGTACAAACCTGGACATAATATCCATGCAAACACATAAGCAGAAAGCCATATTCATAGCGGCCGTAAACCATGTCCCTCCCCGCAACATTCAATAAAGCAACGAGCAAACAAACATAAATCTGGCCGGTTTTACGTTCGTTGTCCCAAATTACGCCATCAAACGGCACCTACGGGCGATAACGTCCCTGACAGCAGTTGAGTGAGACGTTTCGCCGGATTTCCATGCAAATCGGTTCGGTGTGGCCACCGTCGTGGGTTCAAAAGAAAGCGCAGAAGGGCTACTTCTTACATGATGATAAAAGAATAGAAAGTAAGCATCGAGGATTATCTTTAGTTATCTATTACATTTAATAAAATTGGAGTGTTTGTAATATTAACATTTTGTAAAAAAAATTTCTTGATGCATATAAATATAAGTACGGTACATACATATGTCAAAATAACAAGTTTTGATTTTTTTGTCTGTCTGTTTGTTCTGAATTATTTTTAAAACGGTTAGATGGATTTGGACGGGACTTTTTGGCGGGTAGCTGATGTAATAAGGAAAAACATAGGCTACTTTTGTTAAGACAATATTTTTTTATTTACGAAAAATAAAGCAATGTCTTACCGTTTGGAGATCGCGCGTCTCATGCCTTAACGAACGAAGCTATTTAAGGTTATGTTTTACTGCGGGAGAAAGTCTTATAACGCGGGTAATACAGCGAGGAACAGCTAGTCTACACTTATATTATAAAAAGGAAAGATTTTTATTAGTGTGCGTATGTTTGTAATAAATAAACTAAAAAACTTGAACCGTGAAATTAACTAAACCTATTGTAACCCAATGTGTGAAAAATTTGGTGAAAAAGTATTTCCAGGATGGGCCGCAAGTACACATATAAAGTACTTATAGTCTGTTTTTTTTACCTGTGGAGTAATTTGACATTTCCAGTGTTGCACAGTTCTGACGGTTTTTCAATAGTGATGTACTTCTATCTGTAAATTAGAGATTAACGATTATATTTTATGATGTGATATAAATTCCTGATTTATGAATGATTTCCACATATGTTTGTTACGCTAAACGGATTTCATTGAAATTTGGTATGGTGATAGATAGTAACCAAGAATAGGTTACGCTACAGTTTATTAATTTTAACCCCCCTCTTCTCTTAAATGCGGATCGGAAGTTTGTATGGAACGTTCCGCAATTTTTGAAGTAGAACGCTAAAATTTTGTATGCGGATTATTTGACATAAAAGAAAAATACAACATTTTTTTTCCCTTTGACAAAAAATGGATATACATACTAAGATTATCATCATCATAACATCGGAATAGAAAGAAGCCTATGTGAAAAAGGTCTCAGGCTCGCGTAAAATAATCGCTTTATAATATTAAGAAGAAGGGATTACAACGAAAGTTATAAAATAAAACCTTCGGTTTAACTGATTAAAAATTTCGTACGCTAACAAAAAAATATCAGGCCTTTTCTAAGCATGATTGCACCTGGAAAATTCTAATAATTGTTAAACGTACGATATAAAATTAAACATTAAAATTACTAAATTCGATTTGTGACTATTTGACTTAGTTTGGAATTTATCTCCATCCATTTTTTTGTCTCCAGTAATAAAAACCAAATTTTTCGATTGAAACCGGTTTTGCGTAAAGCACTATCAAATTTAAGCTGATATCATTAATTTAGATTTTGACATTAGGGATTGTCAAATTACTCCACGGGTATAAAAACAGACTATAGTGGTTATCGTTGCATCTCTTCGAGTGTTGAATAACGGGAGCAGGCGTCTGACAATAGATAGAGAAAAAAATATTTCCGAATACCTCTTTAGTAGTAGACCTCGTGTAGTTTTATCGGTGAAGACCTTCTCCTACACCGTGTAGGCAGCTAACTACTAATACCGCAATGTGCATTCTGTATGTTTTGTCTCATCTGTCCCCGCTGCCACAGCTCATAAATTTTGATTTTAATATTTGTCCTCGCTCACCCCAGGCGTACCAACATTGGGATTACCAATCCGCGACGACACACGACAAATCTTAATGCACGCCTGTCGAGGGTTTATTTCAATCCAGTCATATTAAAATTTTAATATTTTATTCGTCACGTCCAAGATCGTACACGGTTGGATTTTATTCTGCGGGATATGGGGGAATGAATATGGTAAAAATAATGGCTTTGCACGTGATTTTCAGTAGAAGATGCCGCTGATGATGGTTTTGTGATGTGAGTTTGGTTTGAATTCATATTTATTTAGTTTTTACATAGAACTAATTACAATAAAGCTATATTTGATTTTCTTGATTTGGAGTTGATACCTACAGTGCACAGGCCAACTGATAGCTTTACCTTTTTATGGACAAATTCCTTTAACCACCATTCAGTATCTGCAAAACCAAACCCAAACATTATTCAGCATCTTTATAAGTAATAATCTATCAAATTTATACAACTTACGTAATAAAACGCTATATTGCAAATATTAAATATTATTTCTCTTAAAATACAGTATAAACTCATATTTTAGATAGATGTTTTTCAGGTGATTTATAACAGTTACTCTAGTAAAATAAGCTCCCCGAAAGAATATCGCGACAACGTGTATTTAACATATCGTTTAGCTGCTAAGTCGTTAGGCCATGCCTGTCATCGTTAGATAGCGGTCGTTAGGCATGTCAGATACCCTGAACGACTTCTATGAAAAATGACTTGGCTAATGCTCACTAGATCAAGTATTGAATTACAGATAGGTATATAAAGATTTTCTGTTTTTTTTTGTATTTGTATTAAGATAAACTATTGAGGTTTTATTAACATTCTTAATAATTTGTTTGTACGTGATTACAGACAACTGCTAGACTCATCAATGGTAAAAGGCATTCAAGCTTAATATCTCCCGCGCCGACCTAGTCCTTAAGGCTAGGTTATTGATTCAAATATATTTATCTTAATGAAGTAGGTACGTCAAACAACCGTCATTACCCATCAAAACAAGGCATCATATAATACCCATTTTTAAAACCACCGTCCACTCTATGAGCGGATTTATTTTTTATCTCCATCCCACAGCCATCAGAGGTTCACATCGCTTAAGCCGTATATACACGTGCGCCCGTGTAAATACGTCTCTCTTGGCACATTTATTAAAAGTTACAGGGGTCGTGGGGTAGCCACAGGAGTCCTAATTAAGCCTCTTTTTACAAAAAGGCCGATGTGTCCGAGGGACTTTTACCCTTCTGACTCCTTAATGAGCTGATGGCGACCGCCTAGTGTGGATTTCACGGGACACCCCCCTTTGTTTTCTTATTTCGCGGTGGTAGATTTTAAAGTGTTGGATGAAAAATATTCACGGTAGTAGGTAAGGTTCTTAGTGGCAACATGAAAGTTTTGATATAATACGTAGTGAGGTATAATCAAAATTCGAAATTAATTTAATACATTAAATCGTCAATCAACTGAACTAATTTTTTAACTGTATGTAGTATAAGTTTTGTTTATATACGATTTAATGTAAAAAAATTGTTAGTATTTAACGACAGCAAATGGATTTACGGTAACGGTTCATAATAAGTAAGTATGCTAACGATATACCTAGACTTAGTCTGATAGACTTTTTGTGAAAGACGGATGCCCATGCAAGATTTTATACATTTGATCGATCTTACAGGAAATATGCCATAAAAAATTATCTCAGTTAATCGGATATCACATACTTTCAAAAAACGAAAAATAAGCTCTTTGTAATTAGTTAAACCACCTTTTTATGAATAAAGCAAATACCAACAATTCCAACGAAGAATCCGCCAAAACAAGCACGAGCCCTCGATGCGGTTTCGTAAATAAACAAGTATAGTCCCATTCTTACATTTTGAAATGAAGAATTTTTAAATATTCAACCATGGTGAACCGATGTGGCGGTATCCGGATGAGTCGAAGGTAAATAATTTACACATGCAAATCCCTAATAATTACGTTAATGGAAGCGCCTTTTAGGGATCGTAGATTCGAAGTTCAGCTTTTAATTTTGTTTTTGTTTTAGGTAAATACAAATATAATTTAATATTAATAAACAACACATATTATTACCATTGTACCCCAAAGTCATTGCATTTTGAATTTTGCTATGTAAGGTAAATTCTTGTTTATTTCAGGTAAAATTAGAAACTGCCATCTCAAAAGTTTCTGTCTAAACTTAATTGACCAAAGAAATTTGATGAATGGTAAAAATATATATGTCGCCGAAATATAACAAGAACTTTTTATGGCCATATTTATAGAGAAAGAAATATATCATTTATGTGTATATGTCATCGAAAACTAACAAAAACCGCAAATTGATTAATTCCCTAGGAAATTGATAAACTTTTGGAGGATTCTACACCAAAGATAAATTCAATTATTTTATGCCTATATTTTCGTAAAGTTATTCGTTTGAAGCGACATCCTACGGAAGTTTATAAATTTCCTAGAAAATTAGTCAATTTGCGGTTTTCGCTTGTTTTCGTTAACATATACACATAAATGAAATACTTCTTTATCTATTAATATAGCCATGAACATATGCCTTTGTAATTATTAGGTCGCTATAGGACAAAATATATTCATGACTCGTAATTTTCGAATAAAAACACCTAATTCTTTTGGGATTCAAACCCGGGAGAAGTTTTGTTCTAAAAGCCCCGAATAAAGCGAAGCTTATTCAGAAGATATTGTCATACTCGAGTGGATTTCTCACGCAACTCGACCCTTAATAGTAGCCGAGCAAACACCCGTCGATTTGAACGTTCACAAATCAGCCTCTTTCAGGGCTGCCTATTTAGTAATTTTACTACTTTTTAACTAGCGGCGTACCCTGGCTTTGCATGGGTATTTGGAGTTTAAGAAAGGTTCCCTAATTTTTTTTATAGTTTATCAACGATAAAAAAATTTTGAATAGGTCCCGTAGTTTTGATGCCTCTTAAATTCAAACAAACTATCTAATTAGTAAAGCTAAATCATATTCGGATTATTTATTTTTCTGACAGAACTTAAGATTACCAGGTAGCTCACTACATAAACAAGTTGAAAGGGCAGAACCAATCTTATTGCAAAACCGATGGCCGTTAGAGCAGACGAGTTTTGGAGTTTACAACGCGTCTCGGCAAGCGTTGCGTAAAATGACCTCCGTTTCGACGAGAACTTCATAGCCTCGAGTTTTGCCCCGTATATCGAGGTTGTAAACGGGAATCAAACCCGGAACTTAATCTGATCTGAACTTAATAAAAGCTGATCAATCACACCCATCGATCTAGCTGGTACATCTATAGTCATGGTCCATGTTTACTAGTTTATTTAAAAAAATAATTTTGTATCAAACAAAAGGATATTGTCTTTTAAACTCTTGTCTACAGCCCTACCTCAACGTGCGAGGGGTTGTCGCCTTCGAGTAAACTCTCGGTCCACCTGAACAAAATGCCGCCCTCCTTAGTGTCCAATGTCTCATACGGCACGGCACAAAATATTTCTTTTAATATACATCACTAGGGTTTTATTTTAAATATAAACGTTTATCCTCAAAGATTCAAAGAGAAAAATTCATAGCACAAATTAATGACCATGTATTAAACATGGCTAACATAGGTACTAATGTTTAAGAGTAAACAAATAAATATTCAATATTAAAGGCTATTTTAGCCAAAGATAGTGTGAACCAGAGTACGACCCATTTCTAAGCTAAGGCTAAGAACAGTAAGGGCCGCAACCAACAACACGTGTCCAGTGTAGACTGGTGGCTTAAACTAGGTTTGAGCTAGCGCTATGCGCGGTATGCGCTAGCGCAGTCTACTGATGGCCAAGTCTCTCTTATTCTGAGCCAAATATCCCGGCCCTCCGAATTCCTCAAGGAAATAACGTCACCATGGAATTTTAATCGCATTGTATCACTTGATGTATGCCGCAGAAGTGATGACTTTTGAAAAAGACGAGTTCTGGAGAAGTGACCGCGTCTTGGCACATAGCATAGCGAAGGTCGCCCTTTGACTCGATAAATCGATGACTTACGAAAGGTTACTGGTGGATTAGAGCCTATGGAATGTCAACTTCCGAAAAGTTGCTGCTAGAGGCTGGATGAGAAAACTTGCGCAGAACTCGGGAGATCTGTGTCCCGCAGTAGACTGAGATCAATCCACAATTGGACCTGTTTGATCGGTTACGGCTAAATCTGTGAGGGATAGGTTGTGAGTTGTGACTGCGATATTTTGTAGATTTAATTGAATAGTATAACAATTAAAGTAATACAATGGAAACGCGTCGAAGGCGGCTGGCGCAGTTCCGGTCAAGTCGCGGGCGGCGCTCGGCTTCCGCTCGGCCAATTTGTCCGCATTCAGCGGGAAGACGTTTGACGCCCCATGGATTACCTAAAGTTATGTTAGCCTCATCTTAGAATTTCACGCTCTGAGACAATTTTGTTTTGATATTATTATTTTTTACCGAAATGAGGAGTTCGAACTTATGTTTTGTGTAAGCCTAATCTAAAATTGGCAAATTTTGACACAATTTATTTTTATTGATTTTTCTGTCCAATATTGAGTCCTTATAAAAACAAAAGCGTACTTAATTATAGTGGATAAAGAATTAAAATACGCACTACAGCAGCCATAGAAACTTATACTAAATTAACAAAAACTAAAAAATAGATTATACATGTTTTTGTATACACAAAACATAACTAATCTATTTGTATAATGAGTTAATATTTCAATGAATTAATTATTGATGTAATATTTCAATACATACGTATTGAAATATTAAATTATATTTCAACATATTATAAAGGTATTTGCGAAATAAGTATACAAGTGTATACATATTTTCATTGTTTTTGTTATAAAGAAACACATTCATGGTAAGAGTTCATAGAAATTACAATTCAAAACCATAAACCTAGGCTCCAAAAAACCAAGAGATGACCCCCGCCATAAGTCAACCGTCCGCTGCGCCCAGACAAAACGTAGATCACTAAGCTCCAAGTGAGTAAAGACCCTTCAAATCCTCGGCTCTATTGCGAGACTCACGACCCGGCCAGATGTATGGTCACCATCAAAACTTGGCCATTCATAAACTTAAGACCAAGCAATAAGGTTCAAAATGATACACAACATGGCATTGTCCTAACACGGCTGACCGATGACTTTTGTACTCAATGAGGTTACCACCGTGGCATTTAAGAGCCCTTTAGTAATGTGAATGCCGAAGCATAGAGGTTTGACATACTGGTATCCATTATGTTATGTGTAGACATCTGTCCGCCGTACATCAACATTCTATAATGTTTATTGAAGTCGATATATAACGATATCCAATAGCTTATTTTTATAAAAACAATGCTTCTTTATCTATTACTACAGCTCAAGGAGACGTGTGACAGTAAATTTTCATATATATTCATCACAGATTGTGAGCAATGAAGGTTTTACACAAGGTTGTCTCATACACATTTAACTAGAAAAGTTTATTCTTCGGAGTTGCGAGTATTTATGGATATTATTAACCATCAGATAAAGTCTCCTCATTTGTCTACGAGTACATAGGAAAAAACCTACATATACTTTTTACAGAGTTGAGTGATCGGAAAATAGACAAACAACTGACACATAGCGAGCTAACACAGTCCGGTGCCGCATCCGTTCCGCGCAAACCAATTCCGTTTGTTTGGAAACCGTGAACGCAACACCAACACAGCGCAACCTAACTTCGTTGCTCCGAGCAACTAGCATATTCATATACGCCCGGCTTTATTGCCTAAAAAACCTAAAACCAACCCTTATAGTGCGTCCCCTTTTAGCGTCATCGGACGACACAAAAGGGCCTCATCAAACGTCCATCTCGCGAGTTGCTCCTTTTGGTGCGGCGCCCGGCTCGCCAAAAAGTGCAAGAGTACGTGCTGACCCGATCATTAAACAGATTGATGGCACCTGGGTTGGGAGCCTAGTAAGGCTCGAGCGATAAATAGTGGCGATTCGGCTAATCCTGCCGGCGGCTACCGACTCCCGAATGCGCCCGATGGGCGGCATCTATTCTCTTTATTGCGCCGTGCTTTACAGCATACCAGCTCTGTCGCCTTCCCTCCGAGACTAACGGATGGCTAAGGATCGGTGCTTGACTCCGATGCGACTGCTTTGCGCAATGAATGTGTGCGACATTGTACTAAATCTAGTTGTTACGGTTCGACTTTGGTGTTTTTGGAAATTATGGAACGTTGTGTTATACAACTTTGTTGTGCGATGAAGTGATTTTTTAATGTCTGAAATATTACAAAGCTAATCTCTCTTTGTAAATTTGCTATGATTAAAACATAAATTTTGGAAATACTATTTTGGGGATAATTAAGAAATTGCGTAGCCGTTAACGACCTTACTTACTCATACACTAGATAAGGGTTTAATTTTCGTGATATACAATATATTTGTTTGATGAATATGCATGAATATGCCTATTTGTATTGGTTTGGTGGCTTTTCTCAATATAATAATGTGAATGCTTTTACCAAAAACTTTTATAAATACAGTCAAACCTGGATAAGTGAAAACTGGATAAGTGAGAAAACTCTATAAGTGAGAGTAATAGCCAGGACCCGTCATTTTAAGCTCCCAAAACCTCTATTAGCGAGAAACAGAAACCTCTGTAAGAGAGAGTCGTTTTTTCCTCATAGACCTCCGTAAGTGAGACTGCTACTTATCTATACCTCTATAAGCGACAGTCAAGCTTTATTTACAAATTTAACATGTGCTATTTTATGACTCAATATTAACTTTCGTGGAACTTCCTACCATTGTTTTTGTGTTCTCATCAATATTGTTCCTATTCTATTTCGTGGAACTAAATAACTTTATTGTTGTTATTTATCGCATTCTTTTCAAATGGACACGTGTGCCTGTGTACCGTCCTGTTTGTCAGACTTACTCAATTTATAGTTTTCAATTGCGAAGGAAAGTTCTGTTCTGCATTATGTCAAAACGGAAAATTAAAGTACTGTCATTAAGTGATAAACTTAAAATAGTGAATGCGTTTGAATCCGGAAAATCGCGAAATGAAATTCAGAGAGAGTTTAATTTACCAGAATCCACCTATTATAAAATTATTAAATCAAAAGACTCTATAAAGTCTGAGTGCTCTGAAGGACATGGAAGTATTATATATATCATGCACATAATTTTATCATAATAAATATTTACATACTACATTCGTACTTGCTGTGACTTGTTATTGCTGCGTACCCCTATAAGAGAGAAACGCTACCCATGTACCTGCATTAGCGAGAAACTCGATTAGTGAGAACCTCTATAAGCGAAAATGAGATTGTGCTCCCTTGAACTCTCCCTATCCAGGTTGACTGTATTCCTATGTCTACCCGTTGTTTTGTTCTCATAGTGGGTACTCTATATACCAAAAGATACATAAATTTAATAAAAATATATCCTCATATGTAACGTTTTTAAATATGAAATAATCTGTTCCATTATTATTAGTGGTAGAGTCACAAAAAAAAATATGATAATAATAACAATTGACGATTCAAACGTATCTGTAAGAGATTTATTTGAATAAAATTTTTTTCATTCTTTCTTTAACTTTTAACAAAAATAATAATAATCTTAGTCTGATTTTTGCATTCGCAAGAAATTAAAAAGTCTACGGTGGACTGTCCAAATATCGCCACCAATGATTAATTACATATCCAGAGACGTGCTAATGAATATCTTAAAACTCTGTTTCCTGTCCTTGTTTTTTCACACGTCAGGCCCAAACTTTATAATCATTTGAGGGTGCCCAAATAACAATGAGCTTATCTATTTTATGGTTTTTAGCAAAAAGGTGGCGTCAGAGGGAAAACAATGGCAAATTAGCGATGACGGTTAAAAATGACGTTTGGACGATGCCGTCAGAGAATATCGACTAACAGGTAGTCCAAATGAACTCTTTGATAAGTGAGTGGAATCAAGTTTGCAATAAATAAATTATTTATAAACTACATTCAGTAGATAATGATAAATCTACAAAATAATGCATCAGACGTTTTTAAAAATTTCTTTTACAACACGGTACAAAAAATGAGTCTTTTAAATTAATTAATTTCAATATGTTTCACATTGTTGGATTCATTTCGATGAATGAACCATTACATACCTACTTGTATAAAACCTATTATTTTGTGTACTTTCATCCTCTTTTGGGATCCAAACCTGTTGTGGACATGTCCAGTACAGGTACTGGAGTGTATAGACAAAATGAATCCTCTTGTTACTATAAACATGTGTCCAGTCTGTATTATATTGTCTATGATATTGTGCAGACAGGTTATAAATGCCGCAGGCGGCGGCGCGCGAGCGGCCATTATTAATTTATAACATATGACAATATATTGACAGTTTGCGTTATTTTTCAATCAGGGTAAAATAACCTTGTTGACTGGTAACATTTTTAGACACACCATTTATTAATAGTAGGCGAAGCAAATTATTAGTTTAAGTCAGTACTTACCTACATTTGATACTAAGATAAAAGCTTGTATTATTTCTAAAGTGGTATCATAAAGTGAATATTAGGGTACACATCTCTGTTTATGATTATTTTTAAATATTAGGTACATTAGTTATAATATAATTAAAACATGACCGAAAAACTAGTGAGTGCGTTCACTAGTCTACCAGTCCTCGGATTTAAATCAGCAACGCTTGATCATGTCGGAGTCGCTGACAAACACGCTTAACTTTGTACAATTTTATTGCAAAAAAAAATATCAAAGTTATACCAAGTTTAAAGGCGTAAACGTAACAATATTCCCGCAACCCGAGAATCTTTGCAATAAACAAAAACAAAGATAAAGAACCCCAGAAGGGCAATTCTAGTAACAACATCGGCGCGCTCCTGACCACTTAATTAATGACAGATGCTTACCCTGATGTTTTTGTAGCACGGACCAGACATCGAGATAGCGGAGTATGTTACGGCTGTCCTTTATTCGTAATCAGGAAAGATTACAAACTTATTTTGACGACCCATATGGTGCAATGGTTGAGAAGTCGACTGTTACACCATGGGTTCCTGGTTCGATCTATGTTTATCCGTTGTTTAGTTGGTACAATATACTCGTAATACAAAGTCTTTGCTTAAAATGTATCTAGATGGCGTTTGGTAAATTTCGGAGGATATGTACGATTATTTATTTACTAGCTTTTGCCCGCGGCTTCGCCCGCGTTAAATTCGGAATGACAAAATTATTCTGTTTTCGTTACCAGGAAAGTGGAGCCATCCACTTGGTAACGAAAACAGAATAATTTCAACACTGCAACACTGATTCTTCTTTTCTTATTAAGCTTCAAGGGCCGGTTTGCAAAAACTTCAATATGCAAGATTTATTGTTCATGACAAATAGCCATCATACTAATTTTTAGCTTTCTACCTTGTAAACTGTTAAAAACTTGTAAACTTGTAAAGAAAATTATGTATCCATATATATCACTAATCCCCGCCCAAGTTAAAAGTTTTGGAGTGCATTTCCAAAAACGGATCCCCCCCCCCTCCCCCAAATTTAAAAGGTTTGGATCAATTTGTGGAGACAACACACACACACATAGGCTTCCCCACACCTTTTCAGGTTTTAGGGTCTATTTACAAAAAAACATATATATAATATATATATATATATATATATATATATATATATATATATATATACATCACTAATTACATATATATTTATATATTATATCAGTATAAAGGTTTTTGGGTAAAATTTATGAATATATATATATAACCTATTCTAGGTTACGTACTATCAACATACCAAGTTTCAATAAAATCTACCTTAAAACTGCGAAAAATCGAATATGACACTTCCTCCCCTATTTGAAGGGTTTGGGTGTGATTTTTGAAATAAAATATATGCCATATTTTTCGTTTCTAACATATAGTCTGTATACCAAATTTCAGCGTCGTACTACCAAATTGCGGATGTCCATACAAACTTCCAAACCCCATTTAGGGGAGTGGGGGGTGAAAACGGGAATAAAAGTAGCCTAAAACCTATTCTAGGCTACCTACTGTCAACGTACCAAGTTTCAATAAAATCCGTTCAGCTGTTTAGGCGTGAAAGCGTAACAAACAGACAGACAGAGATACTTTCACATTTATAATATTAGTATGGATTATGAGTTGGTTACTCTTTAACACACTTTACCGAGCGCGTTATTTGTGTAGTTTACTAGAGATATTTTAGGACGTCAACTTGAGTATTTCACTCTATGTACATAACAGTAATGGAATGCTTTTATGTTTCTAGAGAACTGATGGCCATTGGAGCAGACGGATTCAGAAGTGAAAACTGCAGCTTGAAAACCGTAGCCTAGGATGCCATCCAGCCCGATGGATCGATGGATTTCGAATGCTAGTAATAGGAATTGATGACGAAATATTTGTAAAAATGGGGAGATCAATATCCAGCGGTAGACTAGGATAGGTTGAAGAAGAATCAAGAATAAGAACAAAATTTCTCCACACAAATTTTTCGACAAATTTCACTGGATTATTATATTATTATATTTTTATGATATAGGAGCAAACGAGCAAGAGAGACACCTGATGGAAAGTGTTCATCTCCGCCCAGGGACAACGGTGACACCAGAAGTGCCACCGGTGCGTTGCTTGCCTTTTAGATAGGAATATGCTCTTTTCTTAAAATTAGCCATGTCATATTTGTCAGGAAATACCGCTGCTGGAAGATCGTTCCATATAAGTACAGTACGTGGAAGAAAATTACGCATGAATCGAACTGTAGTCGAACGCCAACCATCAAGATGATGAGGATGGAATTTCATCTTGTGGCGGGTAGTCCGATGATGAAATTCAGCAGCAGGTATCAGATTGAACAGTTCGTTGGAACACTCCCCATTGTATATGCGATAGAAAACACAGAGACTCGCAACATCTCTACGCAAGGCCAAGGAATCCAGACCATTGGTTATTGACAGATCATTGACCATCCGCACGGCTCTACGTTGTACGCTGTCAAGAGGAAGAAGTAGGTATTTTGGCGCTCCAGCCCAAAGATGCGAACAATATTCCATATGTGGGCGCACCTGTGCCTTATAAAGCTGAAGGCGCTGGTGGGACGGAAAGTATTGCCTAGCTCTGCGCAGCACACCCAGCTTCTTAGACGCCAATTTGGCTTTTTCCTGCAAATGACCGCGAAACTGTACATCACTGGATATGTCAACGCCAAGGACACCAATGTTCGGCCTTATACTCAAGGGAGTGCTCCCGAACTTAGGACCCATGACAAACGGAACCTTTTTAGCAGTAAATGCGCATGCTTGTGTCTTAGTAGGGTTAAATGACACGATATTGTTTGTTCCCCATTGCATGACATCTTCCAAAGATGCCTCTATCCTTGACACAAGCTCTTCCGACTGTCATTCACTGATTGCCCAGAGGGACAAGAACTGCCAAGGTACAGTGCGTCCCCGGTACTGTCATCCGCATAACAATGATAATTGCTAATATCCAACATATCATTGATATGCAGGATAAACAAGGTAGGGGAAAGCACACAGCCCTGTGGAACACCAGCATTAACGGGCAAGAATGCCGAACACGAACCATCGACAACGACTTTGATGCTCCGCTCACTTAAAAAACTGGCGATCCACCTACAAAGTCCCTCCGAAATCCCATATGAAGGAAGTTTCGCTAAAAGTGCTTTATGCCAGACCCGATCAAAAGCCTTCGCAATATCTAAACTGACCGCTAAAGCCTCACCCTTGCTCTCAATTGCGACTGCCCAGCGATGGGTTAAATACACCAAAAGGTCACCAGCTGACCGACCATGGCGAAAACCATATTGTCGATCGTTTATCAGCTGGCGATCTTCAAGATACCGCAACAACTGAGAATTGATAATGCTTTCCATTGTTTTAGCAAGAAGGGAAGTAATTGCAATAGGCCTGTAATTAGTTGGATCAGAGCGGTCACCTTTTTTTGGGATCGGGTGCACTAAAGCTATCTTCCAACAATCCGGTACTATACCAGCATAATATGACAGTCGGAATAAGCGCGTCATATTACATAAAACACCGATTACCGCCATCATATCGTCCCGTAACTGGCTACCATTCAAATACGCGCATGCTAACTGCGAGCCCAATTGTTTATGTACAGGAACAATAGTGCACAAAAAAAGCGTAGAAAACTATACAGCATCGACTTTTCATCCCCTATCCGGAATCCCGATCGCGGTCAGCGCATCGCCAGGCAAAAATTTGAAAGGCACCGAGCTACATATTTTATAAGTCCACTTCGATTGTTCCGGTCGGGCGTTTTTTGTCGTCGTATCATACGCGGCACTTGTCGATGCGTACATCGACGGCGACGTTTTGGTCGTGTTGCACAAATACCGTGCGGAACAAGCCGGTAAGTCTTTATTGGGAGCCGAATGATAGAGTTACGCGACGAAAATGGTGCGTTCCGCTGGTCACGTTTCGCGGTGTTATGTCGAGCTATGTATGACGAACATGACTTGATTGATTGGGTTTTAATGGTGCATTTAATTGGCGATCATCTAAATATCTGTTGAAATAGAATACGCTATAAGCTGGTCAGTCACCGTTGCATTGACCTTAATTTTGCCATTGTGTTAAATGACTTTTAGTAGCAATAAACCAAACGGCCAAAATTTAGTCCAACAAGAAAAAAACTCAAATCGACTAGTCCAATATTAACTATGCACTTAATTGCTTTTTAAAGTCACGTCAGAATCAGTTTACGTCGAGCTTACTCATGAAAGCTTCCCACTAAAGTAACTTAAATCTTGAATAAAAGAAAAATATTATTTAAATCAAGAAAACACTGTATCTCACACTCTCCAAGGGATATCTGTACTCTCCAACCTATCTCAGTTCACTGCTAAGTCAAATAATAGTAATAGGTCTCCTACATTCTGTGCCAAGTATCCCACTCCTCCACTTTTATTTTAGTCTTTGGGCTGGACACATCGTCTAAAAGGTGATCACACGATACTATTTATATGTTGATAAAAAAAAATCACTGGTATTTTTATCATACGCATATTCCCTATCACTCGATCACCGACTGAAACGTTATACCAACAACATCGGCTACTTGGAAATCAAACTTGCATGGTCCCATCATGTCATAGTATCCTAAATTAACGCCTGTCATGTTTTTTTGCCATGTGAACGCACTCGTACTTGAATGAGCGTATAAATTCCTATTCCGCATAAAAAAAATAATAGATATCGATGGCAGATACGGCCCCGGGCATCGATCCCGTACCGCCGGAAGCGCTTCCTTCATGCCATTCATTCGTGCACAATGGATTCAGAACACGGTTTCACGACAAATTCGACACATACACACACTTTTTGTATGGTTATTATTTAATAAAATTTATTAAGCGCTTTGAGCTTCTTGGGTATTGGCGTTCCGTGGGTGGGGTGGAGAAACGGATTTTAAAATTTTATCAATCAATTTAAAAGGGCTTATAATTATTATTTTTTAATTATATTTATAAACAGATTAAATAAATACCGTGCCTGACATACAATATTTTTGTCTCATGCATATCGTAATGAATTGATTTATTTCATAAGTAAACATTTATGATTATCTACAAAATTCTTCATCCATTATTTTTCCTTAAAAATCCATTTAGCCATTGCTCCCGACTATTATCTAAGGGGGTTACTTACTCGTTATTGCCCAACTTATTACGTGATGGTACAAAGTCTAATTTACCAATTAGCCTTCGTTCATGGTAAGGGAAAAGCCTAGGCCCGTATGATTTGAATATTGCAGAAAGTGTCATTTACTTTGTGTGTATACCGCGCAGGATTTCAACCCCTCGTCCCTATAACTTAGAATCGGTCTAAAGGTAACACGCTCATATCTCGGGGTATAATAGGAGTGGAGAAATAAATTTTTAAAATCTTTTTTTTGTATTGGCACTACCTTTATTATTTTTTTGTTTTTCGGACTTTTTTTATTTATTTTATTGTAATGTAATGAATTTGTAATCTGATCCTAGTTGGTCGTAAAATGAACATATTCAATGAATCATCCATGACAGCGTCGTAAGGAACTCTAGAGTCGTCGCGCGACTTGCACTTGCCTTGTTTACTCTAGGTGATGCACAAAGACTAAATCCAGCTTTTGTCGGTGCAGAATGCGCGTGATATTAAAAGCACGTGTGGCCAAACAAAGGTTGCGTTATGCGGGGGATTATTTGCCAATTTATGGCGCTTTTTGTACGTACTCCGTTGTGAACGCGCGCCGGAAATTTGGCTCCATTTCAACAAATGATCTTTTCGATATAAATATCGCGGGTAATGCGCGCAAAAACATCGTGATGGACGATTTTCACCTTACGCGCGGGATTTATTTTTGCGGGTGCATTTGCACCTTTTTTTACCCGGATTCGGATTTCGTACGAGGTGATAGTGATCGACGGTGATATTCGGTATATGATACGGTTAAACAAACTTGTCAATGAAATAGTTCGTTCTCTGATTTCATAATATCATGTTCAATACTCAATCATTTCTGCCAAGCAATAATAAGATGTTACATAAAATGTGAGAACAGTGAGTGTAGAACACTA
>PQWD01000992.1:47195-70404 GCA_019425675.1 Leucinodes orbonalis
AAGTAATTTGCACAAAATCGCAAAGGGGTTGAAAAATTCTGCTGTGCAATTTTTTACTGTGCCAAAACTCCGTTACGTATTGAATACGACAAAAAAGTTGCGATGACACCGTTAGACTTTCGGCTTTATGACGCCGACTCTGCTCGCTTGTCATTTGTATGGCGATTGTGATCGTCAAGAAGTACTTGGTTTGTTGGACATCCCGTCTAGTGATTATTTATAAAAGTTCTTTAAGACTTTGATCTTCTTTTCTTTGACGACTCATTAGGTGTAATGGTTGAAAGTCGGCTAATACACCAAGGATTCCAGAAAGGTTAAACATACTTTTTTTGTGTTTTTTATTGTAAACACATACATATTAAACATAGAAAACACCTAGACCAATACAAACAAACATGTTCATGCACACAAATGTTTGTAATGCCCGGGGATCAAGCCCGGAACCTTTGGTGTAATCAAAGCGAAGAGCTCACGTCTCAACCATTACACCAGATGGGTCGTCAAATGTCTATGTTATACGTCAAATGTCTATGCTTAGGTACTTGTTTTCTTACTGTACTATTACCATTCTCACGAGTCCATGTTGATAGTTGTCACTGCCGGTAGATGCTTCCATTTCAATTTTCATATAAGTTGGAATTTAATATTGCTTTGTTAAATTTCACTTCAGCTGTTAAAGTCTGTCAAGTTGATAGTGAACAAAATAAGAAGAAACAATGTACAGCACTGATAAACACTGTTAAAAGAAACATGAATCTTTAACTTGGGGGCAACCAATCGGTCGCCCAACATTCGTTGAGGTAAGCATCTTTATCGCTCCCGGAGGAATCGGTGCTCTGTTTAGTACGCCAATTGGCCGGCAGGGGCGCACAAAGGGCGGGCCGATATAAAACCGATACGATTATCGTAGCGCGGGTCACCCGGCCCAACTACTTTCGCCGGGCCCTTTACACAAATTGATTTTAAATGCCGATTTATTTCCGCTACATATCGCCGGGCCGATCTTCCTATGAGTTTTACGGGCGGATTTACTTGGGGTTAAGGAAGTTGAAGTTATAAAACGGTTTATTTCTTTTTCAGTGGCACGTTTAAGCCTCTAATTATGTCGGATTAGGCGGGAGCGTCGGTGGCTCAATGGTGTGGACTGCCGCCCTCCTACCGGGAGGGCTGAGGTTCAAATCCCGCCACGTATCATTGAGATTTCGAATTTTCGAAATTATATGTACGTTATCCGAAGCTCTTACGGTGAAGGAAAACATCGTGAGGAAACCTTCATGCACGCCTGCGAAAAGATTCAAAGGTTGTGTGTGAAGTCGTCCAATCCGCACTGGGCCCGCATGGACGACTAAGGCCTAATCACCCTGTACGGGTAGGCTCGTGCCCCTCGGTGGGGACGTTTAATGAGCTGATCATGAGGCGGGAAAACAATGGGTGACACACGATATTGAGCGGCTAAGGCTAAGGGCCACTTTCCTGGTGAAGCTGTAAAGGCCATCTGCAGCCAAGAACAAACCAAAAATCTAAAATATTCACATAGTCATGGATATGATCATGGGGGTTGAACGTGTTCTTAAAGCATACTATACTAACAAATGACAGTCGCAATGTCTCACTTAAAAGAAAGAGAACACCGGGACTCGGTTTATTTGGCACAGGGTATCGGAGTGAACTTAAAGGGGTTACGGGCATAAGCCAGCGGCGCCAAGCGGCCCGCGTATTGGGGCTTACGGTGATTTACTCGTTACGTCCCCGCGCGACTTACTTTTTGTTTACTTAACGGATCACGGTCTACCCTTTATTGGGTAAAGTCGGAAAAACTGATATTCCACGTGACGTGAACTTGGCAAACTTTATTGGTGGATTTGTATCGGATTTGTTTTATGGGAAGTATGCTTACGGGGCGTATTGTTTGTTTGGTCTTAGACCCGTATTCTAGGAGGCGTCTAAGTTATGAATTTAATTTTGAGCGTAGTTAGGAAGTGATAATGCAATACAATAAATATCGACGGCCATTTGTGTAATCCCGATTCGATTCCCGGGCAGTACAAACATTTGTGTGCATGAACATGTCTGTTTGTAATGGGGAGTTTTCCATGTACAATATAATGGTATTTATAAAAAAAAATTATGTTAGTATGTTCATCAATTGTTTAGTACCCTAACTACAAGCTCTTCGCTTAAAATGGGGCTAGATGGTGCTGTGTGAATGTCAGTGGATATTTATTTATTAACATCAGCATCCCATTCTTACTCTATTAAAGTAAAGATCAACGCTTGAGTCTCATTCTAGAACACGGACCTAGAGTATATAATTATATACATAGATACTTTTGGTCTGATCAATTCGAATGAATAAATAAAGTCCTGTCGTTTTTAATACTATTTTCAAAGAAAAAAACAAAACATTTTGAAATGCTAACGGAATTTTATGATGGAAGGAATATTTGATGTTAAAGGCGAAATTTCTGTTAATATATTTATAAAAATTACTAGTTTTCTAGTTTTTTTATATCGTAGGTTTTTTTATATTTATTACGTAAAAAGGATCGAATCGTGTCATGCCACAACCGATATGCGTCGATGGCGTCCGTCTCGAGGTTGTGCAGGAGTATATCTACCTGGGCCAAACCATCCAACTTGGCCGGCATAACTTCGAGAGGAGGCTAGTAGAGGAATCAGTTGGGCTGGGCGGCATTCGGTAAGCTACGTCATGTCCTAACGTCAACTATTCCGCAATGCTTAAAGACGAAAGTCTTTGAGCAATGCGTCCTACCCGTACTAACATACGCAGCTGAGACATGGACACTGACTGCGGGATTGGTTCACAAGTTCAAAGTCACTCAACGCGCAATGGAGCGAGCTATGCTGGAGTCTCTCTAGGGAATAAGATTAGAAAGATTTAATTCGTAAGAGAACTAAAGTTACCGACGTACCCGCCGGATCAGAAGTGAAGTGCAGTGGCTGGTCACGTATGTCGCAGAACCGATGGCCGTTGGAGCAGACGAGTTCTGGAGTGGAGACCGCGTCTTGGCAAGCGTAGCGTAGGAGCCCTCTGCCGATGGACCGACGACTTGCGAAAGGTCGCTGTGGAGCTGGATGAGAAAGCGGAGACCGGGTGTCTGGCGCAAAATGGGGGACACCTATGTCCAGCAGTGGACTGCAATAGGTTGAAGAGACGTAAAAAGATGTTTACCGCCATATTGCAGCCGGTACCGAAGGCTTAACATGCCCTCAACATGCCTGCGGCATTCCGTGCTGCAAGATATCCCAAAGAAAATGAGAAAAATTGCAAATAATTATTAAGAAACTTCTCTTTGAAAAACGCTGAACCATCTTACCTAATAATCTATTAAGATCATAAGCCTATACATTATTATTATTAATAATCTATGATTATTTCGCAAGCACGCTTCAATCCAAGTTTATCACAAAATATTGAAGTACAAAGAAATCCTCACTATTAATCAAGCATTGATCCAAAATAGCACAACCAGTAGTGGTACACGTCATTTATCATCCACTACCACTTAAATAGCCCATAAATGCCCACAATCTTTACTCGCGACCCTTGAAAAGGACCGTGAAATTCTTAAACGAAATATTTTGTTCGCACAATAATTCTACAAAGCTGTTTGATATATTGTCGTCTGTTCAGCAGAATAAGTGGACACTTATTTTCTAGCTCATAAGGTTGAAAATGGCGTGCACACGTCGAGGATAAGCTAGGACGATATAAATCAAAGTGGAACAAGATATTAACGTGAACGGTTGAGGTGACAAAAACTATTGTACAGTAGTTGGCCAGAATGGCGGGGGCGGTGTGGCCTTTGCAGAAGCTGAATTCCGTTTATTAACAATAAGCTGTACCTATTCGATATTCCCACAATATTTTAATTTCGAACGCATGCTCTACGAAGGAAGCTAAGACTCACTGTTAATAAATCTGCGTCAAAAAGTCGTTGATATTTCAGTGGCGTGCACTCCATAGGTATATGCAAATAAGCAGTGCATATTCTGTACGTCCAGAAAACCCGGAAATCTACTTCTCACCATCTCTGTGGACGCCACTGGTATCTCAATCTCAATGATTATAATAATAATTACTAATTAATGGAATATGAATGATAAACGTCTCTATTAACCAAAACTGTACAGGATGACCTTACCTAGATGTAAGTACCCTTATCTAGCTTTGAGTCATTAACGTTTAACAATGATAAAACTGATATGTTTTATTTTGTATTTTTATTTTATGGCATTTGTGTTTGGCGACTTTTGGAATTTTGATCACCGATGTAGTCAAACCGAATTTTAAATAAATGTTTATATTGAAACTTACAGAAACAAAAACCTTGCAACTTTAACAATAAATATCAAATATTATTTATTAAATTTAAAACCAATAAATGTACATGACAAGCTCAAATTTAACATAGGTAGACATAATTCACATTTGCCTGAACTAGGTAAACCTGTTTTTCAGGGGATAAAATATTATTATGGCTATGAACGCACTTGACTGTACCTACTACATGAAATAAACTAACTGCTTACCATCAAGTAGACTGCTGCTAAGTTGCTTTTTTCTTAGTCAAATTACCGGGTATAAGCGCAGTACGGAATTGACGGAGAATAATAACTGTCTATCAGTTGTTGGTCTTCTTCTATATCATGTTCAGACGTATCATTTACCATCAGGTGAGCGTTTTGACCGTACATTATAACATGAAAAAAATATTTTTGTAACATACCGTTACAAAAATAATCGTACAATTTAACTAATCTATTCAGTGATTTTGGTTTGTGATGATTATTAAAAACCCTCAATCTCAAGTTAACGAAAATTGTCTATAGTTTAATGATAGAATTAATTAAAACAGTAATTATAAACTTTTATTTTTAAAACAAAGACAGAATAAAAATTGTACTTATGAGAATGTCTTATCGCTAAGGAGCAATTACTTCCAGACAACCGTCAATAGAGGATAACTTTATAATAATGACAATAATAAATACAACTCTGCATTAAAACAATATATTTAACTCTGCATTAGAACAATATATTAAACTCTGCATTATATTCATCGTAGGCAATCAAACAATGCCATTCCATCTGAAGGATTGAAAACAACCATCAGTAACGCCATCTGTCGCATTTTACTCGATCAGACGTCTGGGAACTATTACGAAACCGATCGCTATTTTCATTAGCAGATCATACCATATTTCAACTTTATTTCACGCTATATTTTAAACAAAACGGAACTGTTTTGTATAACTTATATTCAGAAATAATTAGGGAAAAAAAAACTATTCTAAAGTACTGACGTAATTGCTATTTATTATTTTAAACTAACAACACGCCGCGGTTTCATCTGAAAACTTCCAGTTTCCGTAGGAATTTGGGAATAGTATGTATATAGCCAGTGCGTTAATCCAGGGTTTCATACAAACCTATATCAAAATCACGTCAGCCATTAAGACCTGAAGAAGTAACAAACGCTCACAAACTTTCGCTTAGCGTGATGCTTCAAGTTATATTAAAAGTAATTGCAACAATGTCATATAAATAATAATTATAAATATCCGCTGACATTCACACATCGCCATCTAGACCCAAATAATCATTAGCCTGTAATATGGATATTATAAAACGAATAAACATACTTATATATACTTTTTTTGTAAATACAATGTGAAAAATATATCAGATCTCAAGTAGAACCAAGCTTCTGAATACTGGTAGGTGGTAGACTCGATACTGAGTCGTCTAGGTAGGTACCACGGCAGTGCCGTGAAACAGCAGTGTTATGCACTTTTGTGTTTCGGGATGAGGACACTGTAGCTAGTGAAATTACTGAGTACAAGAGTAAATTAAGCCATACATGTTCACTGGTATGTAGATTTTGTTGAATTTAGTGTCGGTAGAGTTAGGCTGTGTAGATTCTTGGCTCTACTTGAGATCTGATATTTTTTTTACAGGGACAGCCCTATGTGTTGGTCTTGGCAACATTTTACATGAAATGTTTTTGGTGAGATGTTCATTGTTCATGCACACAAATTTGTATACTGCCGAGGGGTTGAACCCGGACCCCTTGGTGTAATAGCCGACGTCTCAACCATTGTACCAGATGGGTCTATCACACAGACATCAGAATATACATTAGACTGGACAAGCCGCCAAGTTTATAGGCAGTCCCAGTGTCGCAATTTCTTTTCGGTTCTTACCTGTGAAAAGTTATTATATTTCTTGGTAAATTTACTGATTCATTGCGATGATGGTATGTTACAATTGCACAGGATGACATTTTGGAAAAAAAACGTATTTCTTCTAATATTCGTGCGTCTTGACTAGTCTCACAGAGCGTAAACTGGTAGCCAGTGTATGCTCGTTGAGCTTACAGTTGTCGCACTTTAAACGCGGCTTGCCCCATCTCCTGTATTGGGAAATCTGTGGTCTATCAGATGTATCTACAAGATTATGTTTTGAACAAAGTTATAAATGGGATAGTAGTGCATATATAGGTTAGAAGACCCGTATTATAGATAATTTGAAAATACTTTTTTTGTGTACCTTAATCATCAGCACATTAAACGTCATCAGGCTGGAAGGTCAGTCTATATTCCAATATTCCACTACAATTTTTATATATGAAACCTCTATACAACGTATATCATTATAAATCCGAATATCGCAGTGAATTCAAAACCTAAACTTTGATTTCGACATAACTCTCAGCATGTTGCTCATACATCTTATTGATTACTTATATCTTTATGTCGAACAATACGAACCCTCCGTTAAAAATTACTCGCTCCATGCCAGAATAGCCCCCGTCCCCGCCTCAGTTTGCACACATCGGTACCCCGCAGAGATAGTTTTTTACCATTCAATGAACCGTGCTCTATTTTGACAAAAACGACGACATGCCTATAAGTGGATTATACTCCAAACAGCCAGAATGGAAGAGATTTCACGTCGCATTTATCCTACCTTTGTCTAAAACACACAATGGCTTGTTACGTAGGTGTTGTTCGCAATGAATAAGTTTACTTTTTATGCGAGCTAAGAGGCTTTTAAAAAAGGCAACTGTGGACATCTGTCTGGATTCTTTGTAGAACCGCCATGATCTTTATCTGATCCAGAAAAAGAGCAATAGTTTGTGTGTATGGTCTACCTACCCATATGGTGTTGTGTCTTATCAGTTTGCATAGATAATAGAAGGACGGTGTACATTACAAACTTACAACTTATTTAAGTTTTTTTGTATCTTAATCTCATATGCAATAATAAATAAATAAATAATAATGAATATCTACTGACATTCACACAATGCCATCTAGCCCCAAGTAAAGCGTGAAGCCTGATTTATGGGTACTAAGCAACGGATAAACATACTTATATATTTTTTTATAAATACATACCTATTATACCTACACAGAAAACACCCAGACCAATACAAACAGACATGTTCGTGCACAGAATTGTTTGCACTGCTCGGGGATCGAACCCGGAACCCTTGATCGGGCAGTCGACGTCTTAACCGTAACACCAAATGGGCAATGATATTATGTATATGTAAAGATAGATACGCCATCCGTGTCTCAAAAACGAACCGCCGAAGAGAGTCCAGTTTGTACTCTTTTGTTTAGGTAAATGTGTTCGAAATTCTAAATATGTATATGTGTGCTGTCACTACATTCGAACCACTTTTTTCGATTGTTTTGTGAGCATATCACGAATCCATACTTTTTACATCGTTGCAAATGGGTCGTCAAATAATAATAAATATCCACTGACATTCACTCAGCACCATTTAACTCCGTATTAGGCGAGAACTTGTTAGCGTTAAGATGGCCGGTAACTAGACGTATTTATCGTTAAACCTACTAAACAACTGAAAAACCTATATTTTTGTATAAAATACATATTTTATATAGAAACACCTAGACCATTACAAACAGTCATGTTTTTGCCCACAAATGTACAACCCTTGGTGTAACCGACGTCTGGACAATTAACACCACATCTATTACTCGTATCACTATAATCTTCAGCTCATAATACATCCCCAACGAGGGTACAGACCTTAGTCCTCCACGCGAGCCCAATGCGGATTGGCCGATTTCACGCACAAATTTTGAATTTCTTCGAAGGCGTGNCGCAGGTTTCCTCACGATGTTTTCCTTCACCGCCAGAGCGTCGAATAAACGTTCATACGAGTATAATCTCGAAAATTCAAAAAGACATTAGTTCATAGGCGGTAGAAGCCATTGGCATCTGCCACATAACTACGCGTCATCAATGATGATGATCAATGATGATGTTGATGTGTCAGACAATACCCACACAATCCACAAGGTTTCGAATTGTAATCAGTAATATTATTTCAATTATTAATATTAAAATTATTGTAGTAACTAATTAAGTTATGTAATATGATGCAAGACTTTACATTTCAGACATAAAAATGTCACATGGTAAATGTGGTTCAAACCCTCAATCCAACCGTTTCTTGAAAACGCCTTTTGTCTTCCTAAGGTTATTATGTTCTCGACAACTTGCCTTCGAAAATATTGTTATAATTTCCCTCGTCGATTGAATTATGAGTTTAACGATTAATACAGTGTTATACCTCGAACCGAAGGCATTCAAACACGTGCAAAACAAACTTCTTTTTCGCTATCATCTATAAATCAAGCATTTATAAAAAGGGCTTGTTCGAGTATCCGCATTGTCGCTTTATGGATGTTATGCCATTCATTACAAGCCATTAAACGTATTATATTACATTCACCAGTATCGGTAGACCGGCATTGCCTATCACTTTGCTTGGTGAAATACTTTGGCTAATGGAAAGTCGGAGGTCTAGTGGGGCTGGTCGCGTTACCTCAGAAACCATTGTTCGGGTACGAAGCGACACACCATTCAGACATCACTAAATAAATGGCGAATGCTGATAGAAAAACCGTATCGGGAATCGGAGGCTTTGATAACCCCGAAGCTCCTTAAAGACGAAACTCAGTTCCAGTTTACGGCGCTCAAGATAGAATCTGTGGCAAAGATATCGTTTTCTATTTACTCTATTCAAGACCTTCTTTGATTTATTTAATTTCTAAAAAACTACAGATAATGAATGGTATTTGGATTAACGACCCTTAAGATGATGTAATGGTTGAGACGTCAACCGGTGTTCCGGATTCGATCCACGGGCATTCGAAACATTTTTGTACATGAACATTATATTAAGGTATAGGTATATGTATTTTCATTCGTTGTTGAGTAACCATATTACAGGCTTGATACTTAGTTTGGGGATAGTGCGCGCTGTGTAAGTAAATAGTAGGTGGATATAATATTTTTGATTTATTAAATTAGTTATCAGTTTTGTTCTATAAAATTTTATTGTTATATTTTTGGATGCAGATACCTAGTTCCCAATCGGTGGGAGTGAAAGTTATGAATGGAATCCTATGTTTAGTAGAGGACATCACGTGACTAATATTATGATACAAGCATCACTCTTAACTTGGGGCTAGATGGCGCTGTGTGAATGTCAGTGGATATTTATTAATTATCATGATGATGATGATATTTAAAACATAGAAAAATATGTAGGTAGGTATATAATAAATAAGTCTTGTTGAATCTTACGTTCGGGAAATGAACGCAGTCGTTTTTAATTCCTCAAAGTGTGAATTCGAGAAGTGTAGGCCAAGTGAAGTCACCATCATAGTTCACCGGGTCACCAAGCTGAAGAAGCGATGGATTGCCTTACCCGAAAACTAATGGCCGATGGAACTCTTGATGACCATATCATAATTTACATTAACGGAATCCAATCCAGTCTACACGTTTTGGAATTAAGTCAAACCTTACTTCGGATGCACTTTTTGCTGATGACCGCACAAGGCCTAAGCTACACCAAACAAGTAGTGAACGCAGATGGCTCTCAACCTAAAAAAGTTTAGGCCACAAGCCTAAGGGCGTACTAGGATTAAGTCAGAGTGAAACTCAAACTTTGGCTTAGAGCTTTGTAGGGGGATTAGGTTTTTTTTCGAAATACCTACTGCTGTTTGCCGCAGATGGCTTTTACAGTTTTACTAGGCAAGTGGCGAGCGCAGATGGCTCTCAGCCTTAAAATTATCACAACGAGCCTAAGGGCGTCCCAGAATGGGACTCGAATCTCAGCTTAGGGCGTTGAGGGGGGTGAGGAATTAGGTAGCCTAGGCTTATATGTTTTTGGAAAAATGCCACCCAGCACGAGCTGGTAACGCGAACAGGTACTATTAGAAGCTACTATGTGTTACATCGGTCATGTACGATAGAAAAAGGTAAATATATATATTTTTAAACATAAAGCATCTTGCATTTTTATGGATCTGGTTGACCGAGAACTAATCCGAATTCAATGAAATACATTTAAGGATTCGCCATTGTCAACGATTTGGGTTTGTTTGGCAAAAATCATAAAAATAACGAAACTCTGGCCATAAAAACTTTCATTGAGCTAAGATTAATAGTCCGCGACACGCCATTCTCTTTTCTAACTTTTAGAAAAGTTTATCGTGTGGAAATGACAATTTGCAGTTTGGCTTTAAGCTCGCCATCCTTTGTTACTTTTTGACGTGTTACAGAGGGCGTGACCGCACTGTCCCTGGGATATATAACCGAAAATGTTTTGAGGCGCTCTATCCAAATATTTACTTACCCTGGACCTTTTTAACGTACGGGACAAAATGCGTCTTCGGTCTTGTAACTCTATTGTCACGTTTGCGACAAAGGTGTCTTTGATTTCGTGTGAAATGCAATTGTGATATTGTTATTCATTTAGTTATTATATTTATTAGTTAGGTCACCAACGCCCACAGTAATTTTGAGTTTGAGGAATCAATATGGCAATGTAATTTATGTTACGAAAGCATTCGAACTTTACAAATAAATATGTTCAGATTTTACAGCTTAGTTTTTAAATTTTAAATTTGAGATCCTGCATTGGCCGACTTGACGCACAAGCTTTAAATTTCATCATAGGCGTGCGCAGGTTTCCTCATGATATTATCCTTCACCGTAAGAACGTCGGATAATCATATAAATAATTTCGAAAAGACATTGGTACATGGCAAGATTTGAACCGGCACCCTACAGATTGGAAAGCAACAGCCCTCTCAATGAGCCACCGGCGCTCTCCGTACAATATAGTTATGATAAATTAGGGCCGTGACCGACCCCGCGGGCCCAATGCGAATTGGTAGGTTTTAACGACTACCTTGGAGCGTTGGTAGCTCATTGATGTGGACTATTGTCTTTCAAATCCCGCCATGAACTTACCAATATATTTTCGAATTTTCGGAATTATATGTACGTTAATCCGACGCTCTTACGGTAAGGAAAGATACAAAAACCTACAAAGAGATTCTAAGGCTGTGCGTGGAGTCGGCCAACGCGCTCGGGGCCCGTGTGGACGTCTAAGGCCTATTAACCCTTTACGGGTAGGTAATTTCCCCTCGGTAACGACATATAATGAGCTGATGATGAACGACTACCATGCCAAGATTGTAGTGGGGTCCAAATCTCGTGGGAAGGACGACTTCATTAATTAATTTCAACCGTTGACAAAATATGTAGAGAAAAACAGGCTCACTCCTGTTTTTCATATAGGGATAAATCATTAGAAAATGCTTTATTTCAAACTTAGGTACATCATATATGTAATAAAGCCTGAATAATGGCTTAAAAGTTTTACCACAATCTCCACCAGACCAGAAGGTAAGGCCACCACCACAGTAAGGTCTCATTCTTTATAAACGTAAGATTATGTAACTTATAGAGAATCCCAAAAGTCATTACACTCGCCTTTTTACTACTTTTATTGCAATAATCTATTTATATCAATAAATTTACCTAGAACATAAAAAAAATTAATAGAAAAACTAAAAATCACGACAACAACATAGAACAGCAAGTATTTCGTGATAGTTTTCGGTACGCTGCCACGAAATGCTGGAACAACATTCCCCCCACTAATTCGAGCATGCCCCGTTTCCGGATCTTTAAAAACTAAATACAAACTTCATTTACTTAAATTGCAAAAATATACTAACTCAAAAAATTAGACGGGAATAGGTTCATAATTTAAATATTATTTTGTATTTGTTTCAAGTTATTTTATAATCTATCCATATGAATATTTATGTTCATATATAAATTGTTTTTTATGTATCTGTATCTTTTTTTATATAGCTGTAGACCATTGTGTTGGTGAACGCGGCGTAGTGGCTCCTCTTACCTCATCAACGGTGTCTACGGAAGACCAGCGTCAGGACATCCTGTGGTTGTTCTGACTACGCTGAGTAGACTTCCATTCAGTGCAATTGCATAAATTTAAAAATGTTGTTTTTAACTATGTTTAACAATGAATGTTGTAATTGTTTTCTGAATAAAATTTTATTTTACTTTACTTTACAACAAACTTTTACTTAATAGCGCCATCTAGCGGTATAGTGAAAGATTACTTTGCTAGGCGAAGCAACGAACATCCCACCGAACTTGTTGCACAGTTCATACAATCAAAAACAGGAAACGCTAAACGGAGCTTTAAGTTTCTACGGCACATTCATAGATGACGCGATCATCGACAAAAGTTTGTACATATAAAAAAGTGTAAATATAGCGTTTTAAATTAATTAAAACTAAAAGATCGCCAATTTTAAAAAACATTGTTTTATAAACATAATATTATTCGAATATTAAGGTTATAAGTGAGGCTTTGTAACAAATAAATAATATATTTTAAGGGCTAATAAATAGGTATAGTTCAGCCCCCATTTTCCCCTTCTAAATCACAACTTTAGTTATCCTTTTGTGCATCCACCCTAATGTAATAAAGCCGTCTGCACTCGTGTCTCCTAATTATCTACATCCATTCCTGTACATCATTCTAAACGACGAGATTAGTCCAAAACCCTATAGGCTAATTAACAATATTCATAAACCGATTACAGACTTAATATTATGTACCAAACGTATCGTGGTTACTCTTTTAGAACGTTAGGAGAGTTAATAACTAGGTACCAATTTTTATGTAGGTAGGTATCTTTTGAGTATATTTTTTAGAATAGATAATAAAGTACGATTTTTAATTAATTTTAGATATTGGGCACACTAGTTTTTGAGTTTATTCATAAAATAAATAGAAATCATTCCTCTATATTATTATGAAGCCAAGAATATAATCAAGTGGAAACATTGGTGTAGTAGTCAATGTCTCAATCAATACAAAATTAAAAACAAAGATTGGCGAATTTATAGACATTAAGCAAGCTATAGATTCAGTATATCCCCGTGAGTCACAGCTAGCAGCGAGTTATTATGTAGTGAAAGAAATTGTCATTTGTCCTTATGAATCGTTGAGTCATCAATCCGAGTATGTATGACGCGATGGGGTCATCCTTATGTGGGTCGAAGTAACCGGATATAAGTGTACATGACGTTCAGGACGCTCACCTGATGGTAAGTGATACGCTTAGCCATAACAGAGCAGCACTGAGGGTGACCAACAACTGATACACAATTATTATTCTCCATCAATGCCGCACTGCGACCGTCACCCGAAACAACAGATGTTAGGTTTCTTATACCCGGTAATTTTACTAGCTACAGTGCCCTCAACAAGTGCATAACACTCCTGTTTCACGGGACGATATCTGGCACTGCAGTGGTGCCAGATATCGTCCCTGGACGACTCAGCATCGAGCCTACCACTTAGTAAATAACCTGTGTTTTTTTTTATTCTGCTCATCTCCCTGATATTCCGATCAGGGACCTTGGTATTATTTGTTTCTTTTGTATGTATTTTTCCGTTTTCTTTTCAATTTTTACAGTTTTGTCCTTAAATCTATTACATTTTTACCCTTTTCATATTTTTGTGTATACATGAGTATACCGGGCCGTTAGTAATAGATGATATGTTTTTTTAGTTGCAAAAGTATTGGTTTGTGTGTGTGTGTTACGCTAGCAACATTATGTCGAAATTAAAAAAGTTGTCCCGGCCAGTGACCACTTTTAACAAGGTTACTCCGTTTAAAAAGTGCCATTTTAATAATTCTGGGATAAACTAAATATGCGATAAGTAATTCATAAGTCATAAAGTCATAACTTACGGACATACTCTTATAATATTATATTATTTTGCAATTAATGTTTTCATTTATTTATGACTGATTTTATGAGAACAGAGCCACTCAAGAATCTTCAAACGCGTTTTCCCAACAATCATGTTTTTCGAAATGTGCCCCTATAATATGAAAGGTGCGATATATTTCTTGTTCTTCTTTAGATAGATAGATAATTCTTTATTGCACAAAACAAATAAAACACTTAACAAGATTCTGCACAGGAAAATAGTAATTTCTTCCAGACAACCAACTTATAATAGAAGAGGACAATTGAAAGAAGGGGTATGCATACATATAAACAAGAATAAGAGAAAAACAAATTATATTATTTATTATATTTTTCTAGATTCTCTTATATACTTATTAACTATTACAGTGTATTTCTTGTATTGTTCTTATTCTCGTTTGTCACATTCGCAGTTGCTTGTGTTGAAATGTTTATATGTATATTGATAATATTTTGTTTTATGAGTACACACATTAATTATATAAGACATTTATTATTCAGGGCAGGCCTTCCCACACAGCATAGCTATGAAGAGATATTTCTTACCTGCATGTTTCTTTCTTACAAAGTGATAAAATCAATTAACAATCACACCATTATCACAATTTACGTTATAGGACTTTGGGTTGGATTTGATACTATCACCATTTACGTAATTATGGAATTTCGAAACATACCTATATTAGTAATTATCGTTACCTACTTGGGAAGCTAACTAAAAACATTTTCATATTATTTGGTATACAAGAAAAAAATACATTTTTAAATAAATAAAATTTTAATACTGGTTTTAAAATAATATATACTAATAAACTTAGAGCATATTTTTATCTCTGCATCAAAACGAGGTTAGTACTTACTTCAATATTATTAGGTTGTGCGTGAAGTCATTGAATCTGCTGGGCCCGCGTGGACGACTAAAGCCTATACACCCTTTACGGGTAGACTTGCCCCTCGATGGGGACATAATTAGTGGATGATGATGATGGTGATTATTATTGAGTACGTAATCCTAACAACCCCAACGCCATTTGCCGGGCCTACTGTGGAGAAGTGATTTACTACACTCTTGTTTGTTGTAACTACCCTCGATTAATCATTTAATGCCAATGGTATAGAAGTAGCTCTTGTTACTAAACATTTGGATGACCAAATGTGTAATGACTACTTCCACAAAATAAAATGCAGGTACATAAATAAAACAATAATCAACTACAAATACAAATACAAATACAAATTTTTAATTGTATTTGTATTTGTAGCGTAGGACGCTTTCCAGCCCGAAATACTGACAACCTACAATTAAAAATTACTGGCCCGTGGAGGGTTCCGCAGCAGCAAGTAACATAAAATATTTTTTATTTACTTACAGCTACAATATGAAAAAATAGTGGTTCACCGTTTATGACGTATAAAAAAAACTACACACCAGAAATCATTGTCACTAAATTTCGTTGTTAGATTTCGTGGTCATGTACATCATATACTTTTTTAATTTTATCAAACACTCTTTTCAACTTTGGAAGTGTCTCACGCGCAAACTATTCAATTTGTAAAAAAATATATATTAGAAACCTCAATATCATTTTTCAAAAGCTACACATTAATACCCCAAACGGAGGGGCACGATGAAAATATATTTTTTGAGTTTCAGTTCAATGTATGGGTAACCCCAAAATACATTATTATTATTTTTAGTTTCTTGTCAAAACCTAAGAGCGGTTTACAGAATACATATACTTATAAATTTTGAATAGTGTAGTACTAATAGTTCGGAGAAAAAAGGGTGTGATATACAGGCGACGGACAAACAGATAGACTAAAGGTTCCGTTTTTTTGCTTTTTGGCTACGGAACCCTAAAACCGTATTCCATATATATTTTAACGAAACCTTTTGTATATTATAACGAAATCCAGCATACACAAAACAACCCCTTTATCATAACAATAATCATAGCCCTGTATAATTTCAATTCCACTGAATTGACTAGGATTCGCCAATAACCAACGCCGAGCCAAATCAAGTGCATTGTGAGGTAATATATGCAGTCGTTTGTTGTATACAATCACTGTTGATGATGGGAAGAGCGTCGGTGGCTCATTGGTTTTACCTTCCAATTTGGAGGGTACAGGTTAAATCCAGCCCGTACCAATGTCTCTTCGAAGTTTAGAATAAATTATGTTTATTAAGTTTGCATCGATCGATCGAGTCCTCTCACATGTCTACATATACTTACTCATATTAAATATATGACTAAAAGGCCAACGTTAAAACCCACGAGTGTATTGACACAGAATAGTGACGTAGTAAACAATCCCAAGATTGCAGAATAACTTTATAATCTGGTTGGGACCGGAAAAAAAATACTCGAATACGTAATACGTGCATTATATGTGCCGTATACAACGATGCTTTGCTATATCGTTCGCGTCAATGGAAACGGGATTTTTTAATATATATTTCCCTTTTGATTGCTGTCTACTGTTGGATGAAAGATAATTATTGGAGGTAGATTTCTCGGTCCTCTGCAGTGCCCACTGTGTACAGTCGATCTATTGAGTAGAAAGTCATTGTTGTAATTTTACCATCAAACGGCCTATTGCAGGGCATAGACCTTCCCGAAAGCATAGGCTGTTGGGAAAGACTACTATTCTAATTTAAACAGCTTACAAGTACAAGGTCCTCATCATCATCAGCTCATTAAACGTCCCACCGAGGGGCACGAGCCTACCCGTATAGGGTACAAGGTCCTGTTGCAAGGCAATGGCTTTTCCACTCGAAGATTGGGCTTGAACAGACAAGTCCAATGCTAATTGCTTATTGTTGAACACTACCATCATATGACGGTAACATATTAACGTTTATATTAACATTACAGTCGTATGATGGTAGTCGTCAAAACTAAGCAATTAGGATTGGTAGCAGTGAGTGACGCAGTTTAATTATATTATATCGTGCCTTCACAACACTACGTCGTGGCGTGGATACTTAGTAGTTAGCATATGAGTATACTATTATTGAACTAAATAACGGCCACTCACTAACACGTAGCAACTTCGTTATTAACTTATTGCATTAAACACTCGGCTAGCTGCATGGTAACTTATAATAAAGCTCATCAGTAAAGTTACAAACCGTTCAAAATTGACCGGACTTGCAATTGAATCTGGGACCGATTGCTTGTAATAGAATCAATATTCCATACGTCACGTAACAACCTACACACCTTTTTGTTTCTTAGAATTTCGTTTCTATGACGCTTTACCCGCGGCGTCTTGATTATTTATAAGACGTATTTATGCGTCAACCGCATCTAAAATATTAATAGAACAAACGCACAATCTCATTCACCTTGTGCTGCTTCTAACCCCACTAGTTGACCTTGATTGCGAATCTTATTAGAAAGCATCGATTACCTCTGTCCATTATTGGAAAAACCTTCTGGATATTAATTTACGTTCACGTGATTTCAGAAATGGGAGTTTAAGGGAGCTCACCAAATGCAAAATGTATTTATTTGATGAAGTCCTTACAATACACTTTTGATCTGAATGAATGAAAATAAATAAAAAATCTAATCAGAATCATTTACCAATTGGAACAGTAGATTTGACTAAAAAGACTCCAGCCTGAAATTTTGCATACATTCTTATTCACAAAGTAAAATTACTTAGAACAATAAAGATACATGAATGCTTTAACTAAAAAGGTCTCTATTAAAACCAAAACAGTTAAATAACTTGTAGTACCTTATTCGACAGGAAATGCTTATCCCACTATTCTTTTTCTTATAACTAATAGGCATGAAGTGTATTCAGGGCTCTAACTTAAACCTGTCGGCGCTCTTACCGATCATTTGGGAAGACGACGTCACGGAAAGCCTTTGGAATGCAATCGACGTCGACCTTATCATGTTGATTAACTGACGACCCGCTAACACTTTTTTACTTTGTAGTAGACTCGATACTGAGTCATCTTGGTAGGTACCACCGCAGTGCCAGATATCGTCCCGTCAAATAAGAGTGCTATGCACTTCTGTGTTTCGGGATGAGGGCACAGTAGCTAGTGAACTTACCGGGTATCAGAGACTTGGCATCTGTTGTCTCGGGTGACGGGCGCAGTGCTGCATCGATGGAGAATAATACCTGTTTATCAGTTGTAGGTGGAGACCTACAACTGATAAACAGGTAGAGGTATTATTCTATTAAAGGAGTTTAATGACGCTCTGTAATGGTAAGGCGTATTACTTACCATCAGGTGAGCGTCCTGACCGTCCTGTTCACTTTGTAAAATAAAAAGAAAAAAAAAACATGCAGTAGACTAGCGTAGCTCGTTGCTTCAATAAAATAAATATCCACTGACATACACACAGCGTGATCTAGTCCCAAACTAAGCATCAGCCTGTAATATGGGTTCCAAACAATGGATAAACATACTTATGTACTTTTTTGTAAATACATATTATACATAGAAACTAACTAACTAAAATGTTTGTACTGCCCGGGATCAAACCCTTTGTGTAGTAGCCGACATCTCAACCATTACTCCAAATGGGTCGTCAAAGAAAGACACTCGTTTGGGGCAGGCAAATTTAGTGAGGCTGTCACAGTTTGGTAATAACCTGAAACTTAACTTTATATTAAACATTTAACACACACAATTTTTTCAATTTGTTTATTAATATGGGTATATTATTTAGTGTGTCTTATTCAAATACAAGAAACGTCATTAGTCTAATCATAATTAGAATAGTGCGTATTGAAAAGACAGAAAAAGAGTAAGGTCTAATAAGATAAGCAATCTGAGAGCCATGCATCGGCGTTAAAGATCCAATTCGGCCACAGTGAAGCAACGCTTAGAGTCGTATTTCACCGAATGACTGAGGTTTGTGGACAAATCCCTCTTCACCTCTTTATTAAAAAAAAAACTTAACAACAATTAAAGGCCAGTACCAAATAAGTAGTATGGTACGACATTGACATGCTCTATGGCCTGACAGTAACATACTGTTTATGGTAAACATGGCGACCACGTGATCTGGTTTTTACTGTGGCATTAGCACTGGGCTGTTAACTTGAACTAGTGCGTGTTTCCCGAAAATACCGTCTATGTTTAACAAACGTAAATCCCTATTTTTATGGGTTTCTCTATTGATCACGAGGACATAACATACAAGCGGGCTTAGTTACAAAAATAACGACGACCCATCTGTGTTAATGGTGAGATGTCGGCTGTTACTCCAAGGGTTCCGGGTTCGATCCCCGGGCCAACATTTGTGTGCATGAACGTGTCTGTTTGTATTGGTCTGGGTGTTTTCTATGTATAATATATATATGTTTACGAAAAAATGTATATAAGTATGTAATAGCTAATGTGTTTGCTTTTTTTATTTTTTTTATTGTATTGGTGAATAAAGAATACTGGTTGGAAGTGGTGACGCTTATGTCCAACAACCAAAATTGGCTACGTAGTCATATCGAAGATAATTTCGTTTAATATAGTTAATATTTAGAACAGGCTCACATACGAGTAGGTCCTGCCCAAATGTTAGTGTTGGCATGTTCTTAACTCTTAATTTAAACTTCAAACCTTGTTAAACATACCCTCCGAAGCTCTCTGTATCAGTATTTTCTAACAAGGTGTTAATTTGTTCGGCAGTTGAATAACTGATGATAGATATCGCAGAAAATAACTGATGACATATGTTGCAGAAAATAACTGTAGTTGTAGGATTCCAACCTCAATGAGCACAATGATATTCTGTATATATAAAGGGAGATACACCATCCGTGCCTCAAAAACATCAATGATATTCTGTATATATAAAGGGAGATACACCATCCGTGCCTCAAAAACATCAATGATATTCTGTATATATAAAGGGAGATACACCATCCGTGCCTCAAAAACATAAATGATATTCTGTATATATAAAGGGAGATACGCCATCCGTGCCTCAAAAACGAACCGCCGAAGAGAGTACAGCTTGTACTCTTTTGTTTAGGTAAATGTACGCTCATTCAAAATATGTCTTTCTCGATTGTTTTGTGAGCATATCACGAATCCACAGTTTTTTACATGGGATGACCAGCAATTATTCCAACACTCAAACCACCAGACCACGATGGTGTTTTAATAATGTTTTAATTATGCCTCTTTATTCCCATTGAGGAACACCTCTGTACAGTGGTTGCGGTCTGGTGTTCTGAACCTCAAAAATCGCCACTCCTGCGGTCTCCGACGTCGGACTCTGACGTCAGTATTGTCGATTACGTCACGCGGTTTGCCCGGACTGGTCTTGAGGTCATGTTTGTTATTGTTGACATAACAATCGGTAACCGTTTATGTTTTGAAGCGGTTTTTGTCAATTTCTGCTCTATGTGGTAATAATACAGCGGTAAACGAGTATGTTGACTTTTGTGAATTGTTTTGTCTATGATTATGTCATATCTTTTTTACATAAAAGTAATCTAAACTTTTTGACGTTGTTGGATTCTTGGAACAAAACCCACTTAACCTACTTTTAGCAAGATTTCACAAATTAAAATAAACTACTTTTGTATGACATAAATATGACCTCAAAGATACCTATATCTGATACTAAATGAAGACATTTAACATTTTTATTATTTAGCAAGATATAGTTTGTAAGCTCACAGACGTTTCATTAATTAACCATCAGTTGATTGTAAATTTCTATCATCGCTTGTAATTCACCAGTTCCTACTCCAAAAGTCAAATCGCAGTCTAATTGTTAACTTTGGAGATATTAAGGAATGGTTTCCAGTAATTGCAGTGCCTATTATAACCTAGGTGAGTTTGAATTTCCCGCGCAGACGACCACAATTCTCAGCAAATTGATATCCTAAAGTCTAATACTAAAATATGCAATACTCTAACCCTTTACAAGTATTCAATACAAATATTGTAACGAATAAAACTTTATTGAAGAACACCATCCGCCCCACGCAACAAGTGCTCCCGAAGCTATACGCGACTCTCGCGACGTCGCTTCTCTACCGCGCGTCATTTTTCCGCATCTTCGCGACAGTGGGCGGCAACGCCCCGCCCACCGCTCGACACGCCTTCTAAACTTTCTTGAGACCAACCACCCACTTATTTCTAACTTTAGCCAAACAAAAGCAACCCATCATCCATATAAATGTTACAGTCCCAATTGTTAATTATGTGTAAACGAGTCAGGGATACGGCGCTCTACATTAATCAACATTCGTTACTAATTAGTTGCACTAATTCGATTTGACATTTGGTATCATTAACGCCGCACTCAATCAATCTAGAACTAAATTTAGAAGTTGTAATATTAGCAAACTATTTGACAAGTAACGATTCACTGAAAACTATCTACATAGAAGCTGATATTTAGTCCTTTATAGACGTCTCACTCGGAACTAACCGCATAATGCGAGAAGAGCGAGATCGCTTCGGAACGAAAAAGCTCATAATATTTCCCTTTCAACAATGGATCCAAACAAAAATATTTAAGGTACAAAACTTGTGCGCGTCTCGCTCGCACCTTGCGTAAGTTAGGTACGCGCGAGCGGGAGGTGAGCAGCGCGCATTTTCCCGACAAATGAAGCGTGGCCAAACCGCAGATTGACCGCAGAGAATGGAGGCAACGAGTGACAGAATGGCGGCCGTTCAGTAATCGAGTGACGCGCGGGCTGCGAGGACGTGCCAGCCTCCAAGTACCAAGCCAGCACGCGACGGCACTCACAATATCACGCGGACGCAACGCGCGGGAAATATCTTGCATACATTATCTCACAGCTGATGTTGACGAACCTTCTCAGAATGCCGGCCGGAACCTTTGACACGAATGCCTGAGATTTCGGCCAGTTTTGCACGGTGCTCGTGAGTCATATAAAATGACGAAAGTTAAGTTGAAGAACTCAAGGTTCGCGTTAAACTAGTGCATTAGGAATCGAGGAAAAATATTTAGTTTTATCGCAATTGAAGAGCACAAAGGACATTGTGTATATGACGTATGTGCGCTTAAACTATTGTTTACGAAGTATTTCGCAAGGCAGCGGAAAATATTGCAATAAATTTAACTAAACTAATACCGACGAGACTGAATTAAAACCGTTTTAAATCCAAAGAGGAACTAATTATAATTTATTTTTAAGTTAACTTTGTGTAAAGTTGAATTTTATTTTGGCTCGTTGCCAAATCAACGTACTTATTGAACATAACAAAGTGTCGAAAGCAAACGCGTAGTTAAAGATTTAGTGACTTTGTGTTGACGATAGTAAAGAGAGTGGCGAGTCCATTGCGTTGCCAGTGGGTTGCGACGGAGTGCTTCTGCAAGTGCAGGCAGCGTGTGATGGTGTAAGGATGCATCTGCCGTATGAGTCGCGCGGCCGTCGCCGGCGAGACATGGCTGACATAGAGCCCTGGTGGATGCAGAGCATCATCGAAGAGACCAGGGCAGAGCACCCTGACTTAGGTCAGTGTGCCCTTTCTACTCTTATTTAGGCTAACAATGTAATTTAACTAATACTAAGCTAAGTAAATATCTAATAATAAAAGGTAAGTGTACCAGTAATGGACCGGTTAAGTACCGGTTATGGAGAAAAATTAGATTTTCTTAGCCTAAGAAAAATTTAGAGTGCCAGGATTTTTTCTAGACCAAAAACAACTTATTCTTAATAAGATTCAGTGCCTAAATCAATTTATTTTTATTTTTTATTAAACAAAAAAATAAAAAAACTGATGCGCTAGTAGTGGACCACCTTTTTTCCAAGGTGTCCCTATAATTGGTTAAAGGTAGAAAACTTCTCCAAAGCAACATAGCCAAGAAACATATTTAGTAATTGTAATATAAATGTGTAATTAATAATTTAAGATTATAAATTTAATTTAAGATTAAGCATCTTAAATTTAATTTGGTTTACATAATAAACAGCTTTTACATACCTACCTGAACGTAATTTACTTTTAAGTATTGAATAAATATGTGTATCGTATTTTGTACGTATTTACGAATTTATGTATAACTA
>PQWD01000993.1:0-99096 GCA_019425675.1 Leucinodes orbonalis
AATTATCTTTGAATTACAATTTATAATCTTCTTCTATACGAAACAAATTGAATAAAAAACTTTTGTTTGTACATCCATTGTCACTATTAGAGTTAAATGATGGATGCTATTGTCGCTGCGTGCGGGTGACAAAGATGCTTCTATTACTGGCATTAGCCAACCCTACCCGCGTTCGAACCCGCTCCTCGCTCGGTGCATCGCCCTCTAGTTAACCAAGAACGCTCGCCCAAGCTATACCAAACCACTTTTATTTCTTGCAAGTAAGAGCGCTCCAACTGCACAATAACCTTGTAACCGGCTGGTAACCAGAGCAATTTTTGCAAGACATAATAGAAGCGACGTGCAGCGATAGGCTAATACGGGCTTTAAACGGATCGCTATTATCTATTTACTGAATAGACGTGTGGATGTTGAATGGTAATTACGCGCAAGCTGTTTAGTTAGCTATACACGGATACTTCGCAAGAGTGGATCCTAGAGTTATTATTACGTTGTGTAACACTTCATAGCGTACAGTGGCACAGCTGCAAACCATTGCATTGGACGAGAAGTGCTGAATTGAGAAAATTTGGCATCTTTTTTGTGTGAGAGCAGTTTGCACTGCATTAGGATTGAACCTGAAACTCTTTTTTTAGTCTACACAGCTTTGCCGGATAAGTGGTGAGCGCAGATGGCTCACAACCCAAAAAAACATTTTACGAGCCTTAAGGCATCCTAGAGTGGGACTCGAACTTCCGCATAGATTAAGAAACCTTTTACTTTATAAATCTGTGAACTTTAGTTTAGAGCGTTGCAAGGCGGAGGCAAGGTAACCTAGAAAATGTTTGCGGAAAAAAGCGACCCGGTGCGTGGTAACGCTCAGGAGATTCGACATACTAGGAAGCCGACTGTAAATCATTAAATCACATCAAATGTATTAAGGTGCTAACGCGTCTTCAGTTGTTCCTATTATGGCGACTACCCGTGTATGTGCCGTGTCATTCAGTCCGTAAACATAACTTAAAACGCGATTGATTAATCGTTATATTACGTAAGCAAGATGGAGAAATATTAAAATCTATATATGCAAGTAATGCTCCCTTTGATCTTTGAACGACTACTTTATATAATAATTTTGTAATAAAGTGTAACGTAACGTGTAATCTAAAGACGGATGCACATTTTATGGAAATGTTCAAAGAAATATACGTTAAATTAAATACATTTCTTCTAACTTAATATAGGCACGCGTATGTAACTGTGTCTTCGCCGGTAGCCGCAGGGCTCCCTGTAATATAAGGCACGCGTATGTAACTGTGTCTTCGCCGGTAGCCGCAGGGCTCCCTGTAATAAAAATAGATTAGATTAAATTAGATGCATGGTTAAATATTGTATGACGAGCACGGAGATGTGAGGCGATTCTGCTGACAGATAACTAGGCAATTCACTCCCCTACTGAGCAGGCTGCTCTCGCGGATAATAAGGAAACTCTGTGCTGGGATTTTAGGGCTTTCCACAACAATCAGTAATCATCAAGGATAAATCAAAATGATAAGATTTGTACCTCCTCGTAGTTATCTTACGTACTATATAACTTAGTCGATATAGACTTAGACCAGATCAGCTTTAGCGAGTCCGTCAAGTGCGTTGCAAGATTTTGTTATCTCAATCGAGCGACAAACTAGCAAAAGTCGCCTGTAGAGGCTTCATCAAGAAAGCGGAGGACCTCTGTAAGAAATGGACAGCCTATGTCTAACATGGACTTGTAGGTTAAAGTGAGGCATCGCATAGATTCACTGTGATTAGTAGAAATTAATTCTTAATATCTTATACATACAATAAACTAACTACATGCACAATCTCACTCATAAAGCGGCAAAAGTCTGCCCATTGCGTCAGTCAGAAATTTTCATTCATAATCTCGTTTGCTCGCTTCATGTCATAGTGGTATGCTCATGCTTTTGATTTGTTACCCTTTTAATGACGTTTAATGTCAAAATTTGAATGAATAATTCAAGTAATAAATAAACAGTTAAGTCAACGTGTGTCAAGCGGCTCCCACATTTTTTTAGTTGATATTTCTTCGTGATTGTGCACCTAGACTTATTTTTTATCTTATATTAATATACATAACTGTTTCTTCAAACTCACAGCGGAGTTGGGACAGCATTATCTGCAAAATGAATTATGAAATCTTTTTAAGCTGTAGTACGGGTTCGGCGCGTGCCAGTTTTTGGCCTTTAGGTGCTCATGAAGCCGCTACTGGCTTCACGCGCACCCTTCCATCTACATGGAACAAACAAACAGAGCTGGTGCGGCTTGTGAAGCGGCTGAAAAACCAAAGCATGCAAATACAGTTTGGGCTCCGAATATGATTTTGTTCCGTTCGTGCGAGACCCTTGGTCCGTGGGGTGGTCCTAGTGCTTTGAGGTTTTAAAGAATTTCCAAAAGGTTTCGATCTCACAGGTGACCGAAATCTGGCAGCTACCTTGGACAAAGAATCTCTCTGGCAATCAAAGGGTAACGCTGCCAGTATTTTCGAACCTTGCCGAAAGGGACTTCTTTTAATTATATTTTTCAGTTTTAATTATTTATTTTTAAGTGTTTAGGTGTAATATATTTATTACCGAATAATATAAAATAATAGTTAATAAATACAATAATTTTATTGATTGTATTGTTTCTTATGCAGCAGATTAGAATAAAATCGTCACGGCTTAGGACTAAAATTTCAGCAGAAAACCGATCGCAGCACTCTCTCCTTAAAATAATCTTTTGTACCTAAGTACTGCTCCAGACCCACCTGCCAAACGTAAAGGTTATTAATGCGTAGGAGACACTAAGTTAACCTAAACTAACTCTAAGCTAACGGTGAACTGTAATGTGTTAAATAAGTAACTAAAAAGTTATATTATAGCCGACGTCCAAAGTCACAGCCCTGCGCGTACCGGTAATATTATATTTCATATAAGATCACAGATGGAGCGTTATCCGTGAAATGCAATCACGGGACAGCCATTTGGGGACAGAGCGCGGCACATTTCATTTGAAAGATTCTTTCAACAGAAAAATTTGAATGATGCACCTATTTAGAATTATTGTACAGATTAATTTTAACTTTTTAATTTAGTCAATAAGCTGTTATTTGAATAAAAACAACGAATTAATTAAACTTGCTGTGCCTATCTGTAATGATGTAAAAAGTAGATTATTTATCATTATGTATATTTACGTAGTTAACAACATCAATCTTTTTCGAAGCAAACAGAACGAACTTAAAAATCTCGGTTCATCAACCATCAATAGGATTATTTCAAAAACATGATTTACGTAGCATTGATTTTGATGATGACCAGTAATAAGTAAACACTGACGACATTAATTATTATTTTGACTCAAAATGGTTTGGATCGCACTAAGCATGCATTGAGTGTGGTTGTATGTATCCACAGATATATCTATCTTTACAGACACTTCACTATACCAAAATAAGGTAGTACCACAGACATCCGAATATACAATTAGACTGGACAAGCCGCCAAGTTTATAGGCAGTCCAGTGTCGCAATTTCTTTTCGGTTCCTGTGAAAAGTTATTATATTTCTTGTAAATTGACTGATTCATTGCGATGATGGCATGTTACAATTGCACAGGATGGCATTTTGGGAAAAAACGGTAATTTTTTCTAATATTCGTGCGTCTTGACTCGTCTCACAGAGCGTAAACTGGCAGCCAGTGTATGCTCGTTGAGCTTACATTTGTCGCACTTAAAAACGCGTCTTGCCCCATCTCCTGTATTGGGAAATCTGTGGGTAGTACCTATTACAGCACTGGGAGGAACTGCACTACAAGTATACTTCATTTGACGGGTATCTTTTAAAATAAATTTATTTGTTCATTATGTTATTCGTACATATTTAATAATCACCGTATACGGGTAGGCTCGTGCCCCTCGGTGGGGACGTTTAATGAGCTGATGATGATGGTGATGACATATTTAATATGTTCCTGAATAAATGTTAAAGATGATAGAAAAATGTTGTCTATGAAATATACATATACGTATTCTTTATTATGCTCATTAATATATTTACTTAAAAATCTAGCTTAATTACATTTCTGTACGCTTATACAACAATCAGTGGCGTGCACAGAGATTATGAGTAGGGTATGCAAAGTGAGTGACACTAATCGCAAAAACAATAATATATTTTCATTTAGTTAAATGAATGTGGCTGTTGACAGCAGATCGCCTATGGTTTTAAGTATGTAGAGGAAAATGGGCGAATAAGGGAATCATTTAATATGTTGGCGATTTCCGAGTTGTCTGAACGCACAGGGTACGCACTGCTTATTTGCAAATATGGAGCGCACGCCACAATAATCCATTTATAAAGTCCGTTTTTGTTAAATGTTCGTACATATCGTGAAAAACAATCCGTTGTTTACTTCATTTGAAACAGTACCATCTAGGTAAACATACAAGCAACCACAATCCTCCGGCGGTGTGAGCGTCCCTTAGCTAACACCGAATCGGCATGCGCCGACTACAAGCATAATTAATTGTGTTCATCGCTAAACTAAATTACTCGGAGCGAGTTAAATAAGATTAATTAAGCATAATACAATTTAATCCGCAGTAACACAATGCTCTTTGTCGCAATTTGTTGTGGTTCGTGTCCAAATCTGTCATTGTTGTGGAGTTGTTTGCGAAGCGGCTTTGTCCCGGGACTGTCAGCGGGACAGTGTGGGACAAGGGGTGCGGACGGGACGTAATAACTATACATATTGTAACTCGGCTGTATCTTTGACATAAATACCTTCAGCCGCGCGTATGAAATACTACTGTCTCCAGCATTTTAATACATTTGCCTTAATTTTTTATTTGGATAAAAGAACAATCATGTTTATAATTTGAATAACAAATCATTCCTATAAATTTGTGACAGATAAATATTAGCACCTCGACTGAAACGTACGTAGCTTTAGATTTTATTTTATCTTGATTCGATTGACGAATTCATGCAACTAAAAATAGCATATCCTGCACGTCATATTAATAATGACATTACCACCATCAGCTCATCACATGTCTCCAACGAGGGGCACGAGCCTGCCCTAAGACTACCTCGTCCACGCGGACCCAGTGCGGATTGGCTGACATCACGCACAACACTTAAATCTCTTCATATTATGAAATTAAATAAAATGAAAAAATCCTTAATTCGATTACGACACTTTTAAATCGTCGCATTAATAATACATTTTAAAACTAGTTTGAATCAACCTCCGCTTCGGAGAGTTGGTTCCACTGAGAAGATCCCGGCAAGAAACTATTTAGAACTTTTTTTTTGTGAAAAAAAAACACATGAATATACATGAATCGGTACTGCGGCACAGTCTACATGACAAGCGTATTAGATATTTAAAATGATTACAGATATAATATATTAAACTCGGTGTCGGTGGCTCAATGGTGTGAACTGTTGCCCTCCTACCGGGAGGGCTTAGGTTCAAATCCCGCAACGTACCAATATGTTTTCGAATTTTCGAAATTATCTGTCCGTTATCCGACGCTCTTACGGCTAAGGAAAACCTCGTGAAGAAACCTGCGCACGCCTGCGAAGAGATTCAAAGGTTATGTATGAAATCGGCTAACCCGCACTGGGCCCGCGTTGACGACTAAGGCCTAAACACCCACGTGCGTGTAGGCTCCTGCCCCCGTGGGACGTTCAAAGAGCTGATGATGATATGAAACTGTATTTAGTATGATTACACGTAGTTTAAATGTCATTAGCCAGTAATGCTAAGATCGAGGCGCGAAAGCTCTCCTTCGTCCGGTCGTATGAAGTTGGAATACTGTATCTTAGATAATAAATAGCCGTGAAAATAGCGTCTAGGACGATGATACTTGTGAGACTCGCTGTCCTGCCAATTTCGCAGAGTTCCGTGTCGCTAAGTTCAGACAAAGGGCGCGACCGAGCGCCGCCAATGAAGCCGTGATCGCGGCTTCTGTCACACAAGAGCAGGAAACCCTGCGTCAATTGCTGTGCGATTAACAAGGTCCTTGGTTGATGAAAGATACCTGTGAAACTTTGTGTCGGCAAGATAATGATACAAAGTAGGCTATTTGGGTAGTGCAGTAGTTAGCTTATGATTTATTACTATAGTGTATATACTTATTCATGGGTCAAATTTATTATGTAAAATAATTTAGGTAAAATTATGACAGATAATTGTTTTAAATGTAATTTGGGACAGAAAAATATAAACATATCCACTGACATTCACACAGCGCCATCTAGCCCCAAGTTAAGCGTGAAGCCTGTATTACGTGTACTAAACTACGGATAAACATACGTATATATATATTTTTTGTAAATACATACATATTATACATAGAAAACGCCCAGACCATTACAAACAGATATGTTCATGCACACAAATGTTACTGTGCCCGGGGATCGAACCCGGAATCCTTGGTGTTGTAGACGACGTCTCAATCGCAACACCAAATGGCTCGTATTATATTATATACGCTACGTAGTGCAGCTACGACTAATAAATAAACTAATTAAGATTATTGCACTTTCATATATACTCATTTGTTGCTACATTATTGCATGCAGCAACAAAATTCCCTCAATTACAGAATAACGCAACGTTCGCAAACAATGTTATATTTCATTCCCGTAATGAAGCCGTGTTGCGCGTATCTTCTATAAATAAGCACTACTTACAAGGTCTACCGTCTTAAGTAATACAGCAGATGAAGGGCGAGCGGTAGGAGCTGCCATCAGCATAAACAACGGGTTAATTAGGGTAAAGCGTAATCTGGAGGGAACGCGCGCCCTTACGCCGTAATAATCACGCACTCGCCGAGCACAACACTGGCTCACGCACTACGCTTGACAATTACTGGGTCACTAAGAATTATCCATGATATTATAGTTGTTACTCCTGTTATGAGAGAATTAATACATCTTAGAAAGAGTTATCCCACCAAAAACATTCTGTAAAAAATCTAGCCAAGTCTCGATGGAGCTGCTTGATTATCTCTAAAAAGTAATCAAATCAAGACAAAGACGTGCCAAGTCTAAGTTCCTTACTGCGATTACTTTATTATTATGGTTCATGTTGTGACTACTACCGTGCCCCCCGATTTTTACATCGGAAGCGGCAAGCACCATGTTGAATATATATTGTTTAAAGGCGGTATGTCGATCTCTCATAGTTTGGCTGGGCTCTTTTGTTATCTAAGCAGGGTCACCAGGTACTCCAGATCTTCGATTATCCAAGTTTTTATAGTTTTTTCTTTATGAAGCCATTAAACCCTATCTCCGAGTTAATGGAAAGTACTAGTTCTATTTTGATGAGCATGAGTGAGTGACTGAGTGTCTATCTGTCGAAAATGCGAAACTTTGCTTTTGCTTAACGTCGAAACTAAATGACCTACGGACTTGAAATTTTGGATTTAAAGTATGTTATTATATCTTACTAGATGACTAGAGAATTTCAGCGCTCTGGTATTATTCAAAGGTTCTCAAATTGGGGCCTGAAATTGCGGCGAAATGAATCCTGTAAAGGATGGTACTGCAGTGTTTGCTTCGCGCTCGACTTGGCGGGGGCACTGCCGTGCCCCCAGATATCTTACTCTCATCTTGGAACATTTTCTTACTTTTTCATAATCACCATCATGACCATAAAACGTCTACTGCCGAACGAAGGCCTACCCTAATGATTTCATGCGGACCAAACCCTACCCGCCACCTCTGGTTGGGGGTCTGCGCACGAGTGAATCTGATAAAGTATGTTCACCTTTTTACTATGAAACGCAATGAGCAGTTGAATATTGAGTAAATTGATATTGATGCAATGTGTGTGAACCAAAAATTCAGTCCATACTTTCGCCGTAAAATAAGCCAACAACAGTGAACCACCCGGAGGGCTCAGGGAGGCCCCTCCCCACAGAACTCATACGCGTTTAGGACATAACCGTTTATTTGCTAAGGAAATGCTCCCGAAGAGAGGGGTGCCAACTCTACTAGCATGTCTTGGTTTGTTTACGTGCTCGTAGCATTATGAATATTTCTTGCTAACGCCATTCTTTATGGGGTAATTTGATTGAATAAGGAAGCAAAGTAATGAAAGTTGGCAGTATTGGGGCTAGTGTGGCGTGCGTGTAAATAACATTTCTTTTTAACGAAAGTTTTTAACCTTCTATTTTAATTGTTGGCAAAATACAAGACGCGAAAGCTCATTAGTGCACTGTTGCCTTCCGATCTGGAGGGTGCAAGTTCAAATCCCGCCACGTACCAATGTCTTTTCGATATTATATGTTCGTTTATCCGACGCTTTATCGGTGAAATAAAACATCGGGAGGAACGCTGCACACGCCTACGAAGACATTTGAAGGCAGGCGTGAAGTCGACCAATCCGCACTGTCATTGGGCACTGTAGCTAGTAAATTACCGGTATAAGAGACCTAACATCTGTTGTCTCGAGCGACGGACGCAGTGCGGAATTGGTGTTGAATAAAAACTGTGAATCAGTCTTGATCTCCTTCAATGCTATTGTCACTTACCGTTAGGTGAGCGACCTAACCGTCCTGTACACTTTGTAACTTAAAAACCGGCCAAGTGCGAGTTGGACTCGCGCACCGAGGGTTCCGTACAAACCTGCAAGGTTTTACAAAGTTCGTTCATTACGACAATCGAGTCATAACTATGGTATAACTTTATAGCTCTACGCGTTCATGAGGAAAAAAGTAATAAGTTCATATTTATTAAAAAATAAATATATATTTTGTAATGTAACTAAAAATTTAAGGTTTTCGGAATTTTTCCTTTATGTGTGCTATAAAACGTTGCTTCATGCCAAATTTCAAGATTCTAGGTCGACTGGAAGTACCCTTTAGGTTTTGATTCCCTTGCGAGTACTTGCGAGTTTCAAAATATGCAGCTTAAATTGCTGTTTCTTTTGATTGCGTTGACATAGAAGTTTGATTTTGTTACAGCTTAAAGGTATTATAGACCTGAGTATTTGTATGAATTCAATTTAATACCTCTACGCGTTTATGAGGAAATGGGTAGTAAGTTTAAAATTATTAAAAAAATATATATTATGTGATGTAACTAAAAATTTAGTTTTCGTAATTTTTCCTTATTTATGCTATAAGACGTTGCTTCGTACCAAATTTCAAGATTCTGAGTTCACGGAAGCACCCTGTAGGTTTTGATTCCCTTGCAAGTGTCGAAAATTTGCGGCATAAACGGCTGTATCTTTTGATTGCGTTGGCTTAGAAGTTTGATTTTTTTACAGCTTCAAGGACAGTAGACCTGAGTAATTGATATAAATTTCAGCTTCATACCTCCACGCGTTCCTGAGAAAAAAGGGTCTTGACAGACGGACGGACGGACGGACAGACGGACAACAAAGTGATCCTATAAGGGTTCCGTTTTTTTCCTTTTGAGGTACGGAACCCTAAAAAGCACTAGAAGTTGACGTGATACTATAATTAAGAACAAAGAAGTTAAAAAATGAATGAATAAAGAACACAAAGAACTTAAACTATATTTACAACTCGGAATACAGAAAGAACTTTTATTCTCGTTTCGTTTCGTTTATTCTGTATTCTGAGATTTACAATTTGTTTGTATGTGTTTTTAAAAGAAGTTACAAGCCCTGTTGAACCTGTGAAGGCAGTGATCACAAAAAAGTCTTATTATAGTGGCGTAGTTAGCGGTCACGCAATGTTACCACTGACCAACATCGTTTATCATATAAATCACGGTCCAAGCTGATGGTCTCGAATCCAATTTACACTGGAGAAAATTGGTTGGAACAGCTAATCAAACAAAACGAAGCTCATTAAAAATATATGGAAGAATTGTGATTGGGGTCGCAAGTCGCATAGAGGTGGGTTTAGACGGACGCAGTTATACATATAATTGTCGTCCGCGAGATTTGAATCGGCGGCCTGATTACTATCAGGTACGGGGATCTTTCTCTCTTCAATTTATTGACGTCCACTGCTGGACATAGGTCTCCCCATATTGCACCAGATGTCATCGTCCTCCACTTTCCTGAACCAGCCTCTAATAGAGACCTTTCGCAAGTATTCGATCCATTAGGATGATGAGACACGGCCTCCAACTCAAAACTCGTCTGCTCCAACGGCAGGCCGGATCTAGGGGGGCAGACGGGGGCACGTGCCCCGGGCGGCACGGTCAGGGGGCGGCAAACCGACTAATGGACCAATCATCATTTACCTTACTTGCCCGCGGAATAAATAATAGTACAAGTGCATGGCCATAGAAATACGACTGATAACCGGAGCGCGGAGTAAGGCATGTTACTGAACCATTACATTTTTTTGCATAGTTCTAAATAGGCGCCCGCAGATCACGGTCAGCAGGCGGGTGCAGCTGCGATCTGAGGAATGACGCTGTATACGAAAACTCTCTCGTCGATCTCTATACAGGGCAGCAGTGTATTATTTCAAAGTTACGTAGTTATTTCTCTATGTTAATTGATGCCAACTTAGCTGCTTTAAAGCTATATCATTTTCATGATGGACAGCTACAATTGAAAAAAAAATAAAATAAACAATTAAGCTCCTTTTACTTGCATCAAGCGACCACGTTTTTTAAGAAAATATACAAAATAAATTGGAAATAAAACGCCTTTTTCATCCAGTGTGACTTCGAAAAAGCTGAGGCGAGTAGTCTTATTTCATTATAGAACTTAATTGATTAATATCAATACCAATAATTGATAAATTGTAACTTTTTAATGACATTGCTTTTTGCCGAGGTTAGGATGGTTATGAAACAGCTTAAGCGTTATTAGACCCCCGCTACGACGGATATACCGCAGAGCTTTTGAAAGTAGGGGGCACGCCAGTGCTTAAGACCCTTCAGAAGCTTTTTAATTCCGGAATCGGTGATGGTGCGACACCAAAGGTGAGGAGCAATGGCGTGGTGGTGTTCTTCTTCAAGAAAGGTGATTAAACCTTTTCCCTCTCTATTCAACCTATCGCAGTCCACTGTTGGACATTGGTCTCATTTTGCGCCAGATATTCCGGTCCTCCGTTTTTCTCATCCAGACTCCACCAGCGACTTTTCGCAAGTTGTCGGTCCATCGGGCCGGAGGGCGTCCTACGTTACGCTTGCCAAGACGCGGTCTCCGCTCCAGAACTCGTCTGCTCCAACGGCCATCGGTTCTGCGACATCATTACCCACTGCCACTTCAGTTCGCTAATCTGGCGAACTATGCCGGTAATTTTAGTTCTTTTGCGGATAACATCATTTCTGATTTTATGTATAAGAGTCTCCCAACATAGCACGCTCCATCGCTCGTTGAGTAACTTTGAATTTCTGAACCAATCCGCAGTCAGTGTCCATGTCTCATCTGCGTATGTTGGTATGGGTAGGACGTATTTCTCAAAGACTTTTGTCCTTAAGCGTTGCGGAATCGTCGACGTGAAGATCTGATGTAACTTGCCTGATGCCGCCCAGCCCAAATGAATCCTCCTACTAGCTTCCCTTCCGAAATTGTGCCGGTCAAGTTTTAGCCCAAGTAAACTTATTCTTGGACAATCTGGAGAAGGACGCCACCGACGCTTATCAGAACGCTACCGGTCTATAATTCTTCAAGAGAGCTTTATCACCCTTCTTAAAGAACGCTTGTGGACCACGCTTCCAGTGTAGTTCCCAGGTAGATGACGGCATTAAAAGAGCTCACCTAATGTCCTAAGGATGGGTTGTCCACCGGTGTTTAGGAGTTCTGTCGTAATACCGTCATCCCACGGGGCCCTTTCATTTCTCAGTTGCTTCAGTGCTGCACTAATTTCGCTAACGTCAACATCCGGCATATCCTACGTACAATGGTGCCTTAGTAGGGCACGTAGATCTTCGCTGTCTTCGGTCTGTACTGATGAGCGCTCGACAAATCCATAGAATTTCTCAACCTCTTCCAGGATCTGTTGGCGTAATGTGAGTAGTTGGCCATCTGCTATATTAAGCTTCACCAGAATGCTCCTCCAAGTGGTTTTTGGAAAACTTTGGGCCCCCTGTTCTCCTTAATAAGGTCCTTAATTAACCTTGTATTGAAATAGTAGAATTCTCTGCGAACGAGTTTTCGTATCCGCTTGGAGAGAGCCTAATATTCCGGGTATGATAAGTTAAAGTCAAAATTCATTTATTTAAATTAGGCTTACAAAAAGCACTTATGAACGACAAAAATATACAAAAATTACATTACAAAAAAACAAATTTATTTCTTTGAACTGTTCTTTAAGAGAGTCACGTGGTCTAAGGTTGTAGATAAAAGCTCTTTTTGTAGCACAAATATTGTATCAATGTCGGCAGCCGTACCCCACAACGGTAGACCATACGACATTACATTATAAAAATGACTAAAATAAACTAATCTTGCCGTTTTTACATCTGTTACGAGTTATCTTAGATATTAAAAGCTTATTGAAGAATTAACGACCCATTACGATATTGTGCCACATCTTCAAGTTATTCTCCAGAGTCATTATGATCCGTCTCGCGCATATGTTTGACGATTTCCAGCCCTCCGAACAAGCCGGGTTCCTCAAAGGCTTCAGCACCATAGACTACATATTACATACGCTGTGGCAGGTTATACAGAAGAGCGGAGAGTATAACTGACCATTATGTTTGGCGTTTGTGGACTATGAGAAAGCCTTCGATTCGATCGAGACTTGGGCTGTGTTTCATTCCCTCCAACGGTGCCTGACTTGACTACTGCTATATCGAATTGTTGAGATGTTTGTACGAGAGCGCTACTATGTCAGGCCGAGTACATGAAGAGCTTACCATTGGCTTATCATTGTAATATCTCTGAAACTGATCACAGCTGCGTAAAAAGTTGCAGCTTTGTCCAAATGTCAATCAATTTGAGGACCTATTATATAAATTAGTGAAATAATATAGGATGATAAAGGTAAAAATAAATAAAAGAGGGCGGGGGCGGCATTTCTAAATTTTTGCCCCACCCAAAAAAAATTGAAGATCCGGCGCTGTCCAACGGCCATCGGTTCTGCGACATACGTGACCAGCCCACTGCCACTTCAACGTGCTGATCCGGCGGGCTATATCGGTTACTTTAGTTCTCTTTATTCCTAAGACCATCCCTCATCTACTCGTAATTTCTTTTTCCCAAAATTTTTTGAAACCGGTTTTAGATCCGGACGAACAAATAAGAAGAATGACTACTTACTTACAACTTGAGCTATAACAATAACAAATGGAAGATTTTGTAGTCGAGTTTTGTGATAAACATTGTGAATGCTGTCAGTCGTTTAAGATTCCACGAAATCAACTAAATGAAGTGCTATTTAGGACTTGTGAATTAATTAACGGATTCCCAGCGTCTAGTCGAGATCTTAACGAGCAAAGTAGAATGTTTACTTCTCTTGATGATTAAATCCCTAATTATAAGAAAAACCCGGGGCCCGGGCGCGGCGCCATCAAAGTGCCCTCTCCGGGAAATTTAATTATTTCGTTTCGACGGAAAAAAAATATCAGAATTTAGTCGCTTTAGTGCGGGGGAGGGTGGGGGTGGCCACCGGCACGGGCGAAAGTGCGGGACATCGGGACTTTCATGTTTATTACTCGTATTACAAACAGTAAAAATAAAATTAAAAATCCATTGTTTATGACAATAACTTAAATAAACAAGATAAAATAAGTAAGTTGATGTTGAAATTATAACATTTTTATGATTATGCAGTAATTTTCCTATATTGATATTGGTATTGAAATAGGTTCTAATACAATTTTTTTTTTTCTTTTGTAGGCAGACATTTGACCGCCATCTCACCTGATCGTAAGTGATGATGCGGCTGAAGATGGATCATGCCAGCCTAGAAACAGCCTATTCACTCTTGCCTTGAAGACGGCCAGGTTGTAATGATCGGGAACACATAAGGAGGCAAAGAATTCCATTCCTTTGCGGTGCGCATTAGGAACGAGGCACCATAGCGGGCTGTGCGGATGTGTGGAATGTCTACCACGTAGGATGGAACGCTCGCCTCCGTCTTGTATCCCGATGGTGACAAGGGGCTGGTGGGATTAAAGCGTTACTATTTGCCTTGCCTTACTCCATTTGAAGGACTTATTAAAACACTTTGTAATTAAAGCACTGATATTAAATAATTAATTGAAAATTACTTAAATATCGATCATGTAAACTCGAATAAAAGTCAGGGACATGGGTAGGTCGACTATGGCCCGCTTCGCATTTCCGTGATCGAAATATGGAAAGAATTATTATTTATCAAAAATAAAACATCACCATCGCATTCATCAAAATTATAAACTTTTGAAACATTTGTTTATATCAATAAGTTGTCCAAGACCACCACAAAAGTTGGTGACCCTCCACAAACGGCAGATGGCAGTTTGCGCAAAGTGAGTCCCTAATTTCCTCAAAATATTGAATTGTGGAAGTGTGAGCCTTTTTCTGTCTACGAAAATAGAATTTTGTCGGTTGCTGGTGGCCTTCGCAACTTCTCGGAAAATATGGTTTGCAAAGCCGTTTATAATATAAATAAATAAATATCCACTAGCATTCACACAGCGCCATCTAGCCCCAAATTAAGCGTGAAGCCTGTATTATGAGCATTAAACAACGGATAAACATACTTATATACATTTTTTTGTAAATACATACACATTATACATAGAAAACACCCAGACCATTACAAACAGACATGTTCATGCACACAAATGTTTGTACTGCCCGGGGATCGAACCCGGAACCCTTGGTGTTGCAGCCGACCTTTCAACCGCAACAGCAATGGGTTTATATAGCATATAAAGAAACAACTTAAGGAATAAAGAACGACCTCTGCTTACTTAAAACCTGAATCTATGTACTAGACCTGGGTATGGCTGAATTTGGGCTATACGCTTGCCAAGAATGCCAAGAGAGTCTCCACCACAGAACTTTTCTGCTCCTATGTTTTTTTTTATTTGACTGCTGCTAGCCGCAGATGGCCTTTGAAGCTATATCGGGGAAGTGGCTAGCGCAGATGGCTCTCAGCCTTAAAATATACACAATTGAATGAACTCCAGGTTTTCTTATTATAAGTGAAGTACATGTTATTATGAGAAATAAATATCTTTAAACCTAAGGTCGTCGCCGAGGGTGGCTCGAATTCGACAGTGCGGTGTAGGTAACCTAGTATATGTTCAGGAAAAAAGCGACCTAGGCACACGCTTTCGACACATGTGACTCAGCAACTTAACTAAGGTTACACTTTACTTTAGGGCCGGCAACGCAAACCTGCGACCTCAGCTGTTGCAAATCCATGGCGCGGCGGTAACACTTTCCATCAGGTGAGCCGCATGATCGTTTGCCTCCCTATGTTATGAAAATAAAAAACTTGCGAATCGAATATACATCGTTCGTTATTTGATTTTATTTCTAAGCGAATTGCTAACAATTTTTTTTTAATGGTATAACAATTACGCCATTAACATAAATGTGATTCAACCAATTAAGCAATGCCATTGTGTCGCGGGTCGCACGAGTCCAAGGGAACCGAATTGTAAGTAACGAATATTACATCAAAGCCCACGACAATGCCTCAATGTTTGTGTCAATTTGTCGGCAAAAAATGGCAGCACAGTGGCGGTCGGTGGAGTCGGTGCGGAGGCGCGTCTCAAATATTTAAAAATAATATTCCATACGCCTTTGAAGACGTTAAAAATTCACGGGCTACGCAACAAACCCTTTGTCGTATCACCCACTCTAGGGCGTGGCTTCGGGTATCCCATTCTCATCTTTATGGCTGTTGTCGCAGAGCTTACTTTCTTGTGTCGTGTTTTTTTCAAGTGCCAGTGTGTGTAGTCACAATTTGAGTCTTATGTAATGCTGCTAAGGCTGCAACTCGCTTGGCGATAAATAATTAAGTGATACCCATAGAGGGCCAGTGCGGGAGATGATATTTTATTTAGGTGGTTTTCGCTTATGAAATCTGCATTATGTTATGGGCCTGTGCTGCCGCGTGTAAAATAATGATAGGGGGCTTCCAACGACGGATTTACGCTCTTCAGCACGCCGTTTGCATTCATCATTAAGACATACTCGCGATAATGAGGGCCGGCACACTGCATTTGCGAAAATAACAAAAATATTGCTCAAGTACCCAATCCGTACCTGAAGTGGATGTACATTAAGCCTTTATTTTATAATAATTTCTCCTAATATGATAAGATTTCCAGAACTCCTAAATATATCTTATATAAAGGTACTTTGATTTCATAACGACAATGTTGTATCTTAATGCTAGTGACGCGACACGAAAGTAGCTTTATTTCTTAGTTCATTTGGGACCTCATCGTCATCAGCTCATTATACACGTAAAATGTGTATAGGAATTAAGTAGTTAACACACGCATGCCCGGTGTGGATTGGCCGACTTCACGCACAACCTTTGAATCTTCGCAGGCGTGCGCAGGTTTTCTTACGATATTATCCTTCACCGTAAGAGCGCCGGATTGATTAAAGAGTTCTGGCTACTTCGACTTTGGTTTCGCCACATGCAATTGGAAAATGCTTTGGTCGCAAATTTTAACTGTTTTGGTGTATATTATCGAAGCTGTCGAAAACTATGTTCAATCATTCGTACTCGTTTAATGGATGTTCAAATTTTTCCTAAAGATCTATGGTGAAAGACGCCAGCAGTCGCCAGCGACACAAAGCTGGCATTCAATATCGCACGGCCGCCCTCGCCGGGGCGGCACTCGGCCTGGCCATCAATAGTGCGACTGAGTCCTGGAATCGTAAAAACAATTTCAAATCACAAATCCAGGTTAAAAATAATGATGTGTTTACTCACAGCTCGAAAACTCATGGTTTATGAGTTTTATTAGTCTCTGAAGTGACCACTTAATTTTGGGGGATTAATAAAATTCATTCATAAATCCATTTTTAAAGTGCATTAATTGACAAAAATTGAAACCAAAGGATAACATACAAAATTCATAGCAACTTTTGCAATGAAACCATTTTAATAAACGCAACATTTATTATAATTGTAGTACAAAGTTTATAAACTATGCATACTATTTACATAGGCGTGACGTCATAATTAAGTAGCATTTGTATGAAGCGTTTTCGGGAAAGTTCACTAATGTGTTTTTAGAATTGGGACATCTCTATGAGTTTTAATGTTAACGGAGTCGTTATTTCACCAATGTTTCTATTATCACGCGGTTCATCAATTCCATAGCAGAAAAAAAATGACATCCCTATTCTACTAATTTACATGACATAACGACTCGGCACACCATTACGACATTTTTCAATACAATTGTAAATTTCGTATTCCGGTAGAAATTTAATGGTAATGGTTAAAAATGTTACCGTATAGTAAAATTAATGGTTACTGGTGTCAAAATCAAATCCTACCATAAAATAGAAAGAATGAGTGCAAAATCTACTATTGCGACACAATGGCGATACTATTCGCACATTTAATACTATCGGAATTGGGGGCCTGCATTCTCTCGCGCTAGGATTATCCTGCTTTGTGAATATGAGTTTCACAAGCTTTTGATGTCGTGTGGAAACTAACAATGGGCAGACACCTTACATTTTTGGGCGCAATATCATCGCCCACCGGATTTACCCTTTCGTTACGGATAGACTTAGTTGTAGGTAAAACCTATTGTCATATGTACATAGATTTTGAAGAAAAATATTTTTATAAGACCAGTATTTATTTTTATCGCAATAGCAGGTTTTGATTTAATTTTAGTTTTTAGAAAAGTGGAGGACCGCGTTATCTGTCGCAGAATGCTACCTAATTCTGCCACGGATAACCTATGTCCAGCAGTGGACTGCAACAGGTTAAGAGAGAAGGTTGGATGAAGGCTTTTTGTAATAAGTTCAATCTACATTGAAGGGACACCGTGCTCTCGATTGATGCTGATCGAGGGCAGAAGGCTTGGGTCTTAGTTTTTTTAGTAAATTGGATCCCAATAACAAATTTTCCAAAATACATGTTATTTCATTTTTCATTTTACTGGCAAAGTAGATAGGTCTAACTTCGAGAAAGAGGTATCTCGTCGAATTCAATTAAGTTTAGAGAGCGCAGTCCGCGGTCGGGAAGTTACTCAAGATATTTGCGTCCGAAATTCCCGAGTTTCAAGATGAAAGAGTTGCCAGAGCGAGCCTGGTTTGAGCGAGTCGTGTTTTATTAGCTGAGGGAACTCAACGAACTAAGGAAATTATTATAATACACGTATTTATGTTTCGAAAGAATTTTCAATGAGTTTTGTTGGTGGATTTGGATTTTAGACATCGCTAAAAAAATAGGTCATTTGGTTTTAAAATAAATTGTGCTGGATAAATTTCTGTATAATATTGCAAAATTTTTTTTTATTAACTGTAACATCCAAATGTGGGGTAGCCCATAGCTATCCTTGGTGGCCTTTCCGCAAAGGATAGCTATAGGAAAGTGGGGACTAACCCACCCCGCAGGCCAAAAACCGCTTAAATATTACCTTAATGTGTTTAACTCATACTATAAGTTTTCTGAATTATGCACGACCCCTAACTATCAACTGTCAAAAAATGTTCACTTAATCAAAGTGAACAGTAATTTACGTCAAGGTTTATTTACAAGCATACAATATATATGTATACGTGTCCTAACCCATTTTGTGTAGCGGTTGAGAGGTCGGCTGCAACACTAAGGGTTCCGGGTTCGATCCCCGGGCAGTACAAACATTTATGTGCATGAACATGTCTGTTTGTAATGGTCTGGGTGTTTTCTATGTATAATATGTATGTAATTACAAAAAAATGTATAAAAGTATGTTTATCCGTTGTTTAGTGCCCATAATACAGGCTTCACGCTTAACTTGGGGCTAATGGCGCTGTGTGAATGTCAGTGGATATTTAATTTAATTTAATATAAGTTATTATAAAGCTCATAAACACTTAAGCCAATGAAAGAGGCTTTAGGTAGACCTACTCCAGTTCCCATTAAAAAATAACGTCGGCATTACAATAAATGTAAATGCTGTAGTGTCTATAAACAGTTTAGATGGTTGCGATCCGGGAGTTATTATTGCAAATTATCACGTCCATCGGATTGCTGTAAACAAATGTACTCATAGCTCAGAGTGTCGACCTCTGACCCTAATGCCCCTGGATATAGGGTCCACATTCGCACCATAGGCCGCTGACCACCGGTCACCGAACTCCATCAATCAGAGATACCAGCATGTGATAGAAAAATACAGAAGGTTGAGAACATTAATCCCGTTGGGAGGTTGAAGTAGAATGCTGGGAATAAAGTGAGGATTTGTTCTATGAGTAAAATATTTCATGCCAAATTCAATTTGATATGAGTTTGACAGCTTTGGTGTGATGGCTGAGAAATTAATCACAATACAAAAAAATAAGGTCTGGGTGCTAGACTTGGTACTGAGTCGTCCAGGTGCGATACACGTACACATATAGGCTTAGACTTTCTGATGGAGGCTGAATAAGGGAAACAGAGGACCAGGATATGGTAAATGGACAGCGTTAAATGTATTAGTCCTATATCCATCATCTGCTCATTAAACGTCCCCACCGAGGGGCACGCGTCGTCCACGCGGGCCCAGTGCGGGTTGGACGACTTCACGCACAACCTTTGAATCTCTTCGCAGGCGTGCGCAGGTTTCCTCACGATGTTTTTCCTTCACAACAAAAGCGTCGGATAAGGTACATATATTTTTCGAAAATTCGAAAACACATTGGTACGTGGCGGGATTTGAACCTCAGTCCTCCCGGTAGGAAGGCGACAGTCCAGACCGTTGAGCCACCGACGCTCAAATCCTTTGTCCATTACATAGGAACACACACATTCCTATGTCCATTACAAGACATATAAAAGCGATTAAAATTAATAGGGTTTCACATAACATATACTTAAATAAGTATATGTTAAGGGTAAGCGAAATATTTAAGATATGCAGATACATCTTCGTCGATTGTTAGTTTACTTCGGGAATTTTTATCTAGATTTTATTATATCACCATCAGCTCATAAACGTCTTCGCCGAAGGCCACGAGCCTGCCCGACACTACTGATATATAATATCTAACAGTTTTTTTTTTTCTTAAAAAAAGCACATGTAATATGTAAATAGGTATACTGACCTATATCAAGGTAGAGCCCTTCTGTACCGGCCCTATCCGTGGTGATGTCACGGGTCCCGAGCAGACCGTGCGTGCGCCCCGCCATTACTCCACTTAACTTCTCCGAATTAAATCGCAACAAAGGGAATTGCTGCTCAATTTCATTCAATTTTACTCACAAAGGATTTTTTGTTCACCTAATTATGTATGGGATACAGGTAGGTACCAAATAATTAAGCATTGATGGGTGCGCACGCTCGGTTGGGCGGACTGATGGCCGCTTGCGATGCTTCATTTATCACAAATTATGCGCGAGATACATATGTATGATGTATCTGTAAACGTCCAATTACCTAGCCCAGTGTCGAGGTCAACTTTAGGTTGGGCTGCATTACGTAACTACCTTCGCAACGACTGTTGTTCATCGTTAACTAAAACTTTTAAATAAATAATAAACTAAATAAACATAATTATTTGCATTTACCACTGATTCGAGTCTGACCTGGCCGTCCATCTGGTTGGGGCTCGACTTGCGCTTCGTTTTCCGTTACGCGGACGTCACTCGAGAACCTTTCCGCCCCATCAGCCATCGGTTATACGCACTGTGTGCCCTGCCCACTGCCTTCTCCTACGGATATCCTCGTTTCAGGTCTTATCGCATAATTATATACATTGACTTACAATCTAAACTCACAAAATAAGGTATAGTATGTACATACACATGTCTATTTTACAGGCTCTACTTCGGTGAGTGTCCTTCCGTCCTTCATGCACTGATTACATCGTTTGCTTTTCACCATAAATCATCAAGGCGTGCTGCACAATTTCATCCATAATATGTACTTTCATTATGCGTACTGCAAATTAATGGAATGATCTGCTTGCGCCTGTGTTTCCCGCCACATACAACCCCGTGGCATACAATAAACGAGTGAATAGGCTTTTCCTGGGCGAGCTCTCTCCATCTTAGAGCATGTCTATTCCACAAGTATTATGAGTGCTTAAGAGCATGCCCATATTCATAAAAAACTAATTATTCTTTATATCTGCGTTTGAACTAGGTTACTATACATATATCCTTTCCTATCTTAGTTATATGAAGTAGTAATACTCGTATTAAAGTTACCAGAGAGTGGCGAGCCCACACGAGGACAGGGTGTTAATAGGCTGTAGTGTTGATGTTTGTCGAATCAATCAAGTGTCGCGTCGACAGGCGGCCGTAGGAGCCCTCTCGTTATGGGGGAGGGGATGAAGTGTCACGTAACGTTGATTACATGAATTTACTATCGAACATCGTTACTCTAGGTGTTTTTAATTAAATTTGTAAACTGAATAGACTGGGATTTAAGCAGTCCCTTTAGACAATATGACAGATCAACAACATCTCAAAATACTTAGTAAAAAAGCGTATGACTGATATATATCTTCCAGTGTCAGTAATAATGGTTATTGATAAGTTATGCGCTTTAATGTAATTTGAATAACACCTATAAGTTTGATTTATTTATTAAGGAAACAAACAGCTTTCTTACAATTCATAGGTACAAAATATTTAATATGGTAACACATTAGCCTTCTTAAAGTTTCCAAAGACGAATTGTACATGTAATACGCTTAAGATATACTGGAGACAGGTGCCAAACAAAAAGTTATTTGTTATGATAACAACAAAAATATTTGAAAACAACAAAAAAAAAATTTTACAAGCCTGATGGAACGGCGGAAACGAGCTATCTTCTCATTGAAGATCAACATGAGAATAAGTTACATTATATTTATTAGTGGCTCTTACAATGAAACTATTCTGCCTATAATTTCTTTTACAAAGATGAGTTGTGAAAGTTTTTTTATTACGCGCGCTTAACCGAGAACATTTGAAAGTCAGCTTACCGAGTAAATAGGGACTGTCCACCATATTAGGAACAAAAATTGTTATTACCATTTTGTTTAAACTTATATTTAAGTCTTCTGCTAAACTTATTTTGAATACCCGCAATCATCTGAATGTATTTCATATACTGTGGATTCCATAAGTTTAATGGAAATGATATATTCAGATAGATATGTTCATAAAGCCGAAGGAAATATTTCTTAAGATGTTACTTCAAATTACGTAAACGATATGGATGCCCGAAAAACCCCTCTTTAAAACAATTAAGAGTAAAATTATACACGGGAAAAACATATCTACATGAGTATTACTAATACTAAATAAAATTATAAGCGCATTATATTGAATTACGAATTCAAGTCTTAAAAATATATCCTGTAAGTAGTAAGTTATTTGAGTTCATACATTGAGTGTAGGTCAATTAAGTTCGTAGAGAGCATCTAAAACCAATGATATTCTGTATATATAAAGGTAGATACGCCATCCGTGCCTCAAAAACGAACCGCTGAAGAGAGTACAGTTTGTACTCTTTTGTTAAGGTAAATGTGTTCGGAATTCGAAATATGTATGTGTGATGTCACTGCATTTGGACCACTTTTATCGATTGTTTTGTGAGCATATCACGAATCTATACTTTTTTACATCATTGGCTAAAATCAAATCAGTTCATGTAATTTATGCGGCTACCTCGCACTGTACTCTCTAACGACGAACCCAGCCACAAACGACTCCATAACTCCAACTATGGTACATTAACTGGTATAAATTCGAAATCCATTCGGCTACTGCATTACCAAAAACGCACCGAGCACTCAACGGATAAAGGTAACAATTTTACACCAACTCTCGCCGTAAAAGCTGGATGCAGCCGCCGCCATTTTGGGATTTTAATTTAATTAATGACGTCCAATTTTAATTTGTGGTGAGCATGCAAGTTTGGATTCCGAACCTCTTTAAATGGTTTTACAACGTCCTACTGCTTGTATTATGGATGGAACGAGATTTTTAATGCATATTTTCGATCAAATTGATAGCCTAACTGTATTTATATACTGCATGGTTTGATGGTAAATTTCTGATGTATTTCTAACGGGCCTTTTAGAATTTCTGATGTATTTTGCTTATTACCATCGGTTGCCTGAGGCTCGGGGCATGTAAATATGCGTTTTGTTGTTCTGCACCCCCGTAATGGGAGAATAAACAAATATTATTTTGGGCGTGTTTTTTTTGCATACACGATCGAAGGGAAACATAACAATCCGCTTTGTTAGAGCTATGGGGTTTTGCTTTGAATATTATTATGAAACGTATTATTATCCGTAAAAGTAGTATCGAAAAGCTAAACAAACTTTTCAAATTTGAAAACAAAAAATGAGGCTCTGTAATTATTAACGTTATTACAACACATATGTCCGCATTCTAGAACGAGATTTATCGTATATAGCGATCCTTTCTAACTTAATTTAAGTAAAGATCAAAGTTGTGTCGTTTTACAATCATCATCATCATCAGCTCATTAAACGTCCCCACCGAGGGGCACGAGCCTACCCGTATAGGGTGATTAGGCCTTAGTCGTCCACGCGGGCCCAGAGCGGATTGGACCACTTCACACACAACCTTCGAATCTCTTCGCAGGCGTGCATGAAGGTTTCCTCACGATGTTTTCTTTCACCGTAAGAGCGTCGGATAACGTACATATAGTTTTCGAAAATTCGAAAATACATTGGTACGTGTCGGGATTTGAACCTCAGCCCTCCCGGTAGGAAGGCGACAGTCCACACCACTGAGCCACCGACGCTCTAATTATCGTTTTACAATACAGGCCTAAAACTATCCCTTATGTATCTTTTGACCCCATTTCATATATCTCCACGACACGATCACAGTTAAGCAGTTTCATATTAGGAAATGGATTGTGTATCATTTATCCAGTTGCATATCCTGTACATATTTTTTTCAGATTCCGTAGCCAAATGACAAAAAACGGAACCCTTGTATATTCGTCCAGCCTGTCTGTCCTTTTTCTCCAAAACTATAAGCACTACACTATTCAAACTTTGTAGGTATATGTATTGAACCGCTATTAGGTTTTGAGAAGAAACTTGAAAAAAAAATCAATATATTTTCGGGTTCCCCATACATTGAACTGTTGAAATTTTTTGTGTAGTATTTTTTATACGTCATAAACGATGAACCACATTGTTTTCATATTAAAGCCTAAGGTGCCTAAGTAAATAAAAAATATTTTATTTTATGTTAGCAAGTAACATAAAATAAAACTTCGGAACCCTCCACGGGCGAGTCCGACTCGCGCTTGGCCAATTTTTATTTATTGTACGACCTATCTGACATAATATATGTAACCTGCAATGTGTACAAGATTGGATCTCTCTATTGTCATTGTGCAAGATGTACCTCCGAGCAGATAAGTTATCTTGGACTCTTTAACACTGCTAGGTTTTAATCATCATCATTATCATCAGCTCATTAAACGTCTCCACCGAGAGGCACGAGCCTACCCGTATAGGGTGATTAAGCCTTAGTCGTCCACGCGGGCTTAGTGTCGTCCAACGACACAACCTTTGAATCTCATCGCAGGCGTGCGCAGGTTTCCTCACGATGTCTTCCTTCACCTTAAGAGCGTAGGATAACGTACGAATTTTCTAAAACACATTGGTACGTGGCGGGATTCGAACCTCAGCCCTTCCGGTAGGAAAGCGACAGTCCACACCATTGAGCCACCGACACTCTCAATTAGTAAATTGTATGGCTAGATACTGCCTATTAGCGTTTTATAGCTTATCTCCATTAATCACCACTTAGAAGTTACATGCATGCTAATTGAAGTGTTATTTGCTAGTTTTATGTTCTCATAATAGTGTTATAGCTATTGACTAAACAATGGTACCATATACCAAAACAGTGATTACTAACATTAACTCTCCAAACGATGACAGAGTGTACGTTGCACTATGACTCGGAAGTTTCCCTCATCAGCGTCACCTCACGCACGCCAACTTCCTAGACGGCCATTAATCATTGATTAACACTCCGTGATTCGTGCCATTTATCTCAATCAATACATCGGCTGATGGAGGAAAAGCAAACAATGTCCTGTCCGTAACAAACAAGGAACAATGTAAGGAACGGCCCGACAGTTAGCCGACATATTCTTATTAGATATTTTCCTTTGTCGGCGAGGCGGGGACACAAACAAGGGGTGTTTGACATAACAGCTTGCTACCTATAATGTCTGCCGCTGTATCGACCTGCCGACATGTCTAGTCCTTACATGTTATGACAATGACAACATGGCTGTTTTTTAGCATAATGACCTCGTGGATATGACTGTAATTCAGATTTGGATATTTAACTGAACAAATCGTCATTGCCTATAGAAATAATAATTGTTATTAATCTAGGATATACAATTATATTTAAATTAGTTATTTTAATTATATAACGAGCGTCGGTGGCTCAATGGTATGGATTTTGGCTCTTTTACCGGGAGGGCTGAGGTTCAAATCACACCACGTACCAATGTGTTTTAGAATATTTGAAATTATATGTACGTTATCCAACGCTCTTACGGTGAAGGAAAACATCGTGAGGAAACCTGCGCACGCCCGCGAAGTGATTCAAAGGTTGTGCGTGAAGTCGTCCAATCCGCACTGGGCCCGCGTGGAAGACGATGGCCCAAACACCCTTACGGGTAGGCTCGTGCGCCTCGCTCGATGGGGAACGGGGGCGGAAACGTTCTATGAGCTGATGTTCATAAATAGAATTTTATTAATATTAGATGTGTTACATGGTTAAAATATATCCTGTCTGTGTACCATAAATAAATAGATAAGAACTGTTGTAACTGTGTTGTAAGTGAAATATGTTCAGCAGTGGACTGCAGTAGATAAAAGAAAAGACTTGTACAGTTAAATGCAGACATATAACAAAATAACTACCCAAATGTGACGTAGCATTTAGCCACAAAAGAGGCCGGTTGTCCTCGAGGGAATAAATATTCAACGAGATCGGTTTATCGTTTCCAACAATATGTCACCTGGAAGATGTTCAGCACGTGTGTCACATAACTGAAGATCAGGATGGGGTCGTAAAGTTTACGGAGACCATAACTGGACAACACGCTGAGTTTAACGACTGCGGTGTAAGTATCTTCATGATATATCTATACATAGAGAAAAACACTCGAATCACTTTCTGTGTACATACTAACCTTTTTATTAAAAAGTGTCCTAAACATAATAGAAAATCTGTTGTTCATAAGATAAATAAACGTCATGTTAGCGTCAATTAAAGGGTACAACTTAATATAAATGTGACAGTAAACATAAATACTTTAATTAAATTGTTTATTTACGTAAAATCACATGTCGTAAGACTCGGAATACACTCAACAAACATTCGCAGGCAATTTCACACGCGGGGTAATACTTACACACCATGTAAAAAAGCTTGAGAGCCCTCTGCGCGGTGAAGCTGTAAAGGTCGTCTGCAGCCAGCAGTAGAAGTCAGTAATTAATAAAACGCCATGTTAATCTATAAGCAAATGTTAGGAAGGCGCTTGCTCCTCATGTATTTTTTTTTCAGGCTTCAGTCTCTGTCATTCAAGCTCTTATATGAGTTATCTAGGTTGAGGTTACATATTTAAAAAAACTAACATTTTCTTGATAAGGCACCCAATAAACAGATGACAAATGTCTAAAAAGATATAAATCCTAACGGAATCTAGTCCACATTAAAACGTATTCCGTGAAATTGTTGAAATCTGTATAGCAATAGATTAACTAAGATACAATCTTCCAGCAAAATGTACCCGCAGATTACGATATCAAAATAACATATTGTATTACATAAAACCCGACGGCGGAGCCAAGAAAATGATAACATAATAACATTCAACGAAAGCTGCACGAATAAAATATCTTAGCTTCGTTACAATTCGTTCTCGCACATAATTGCTTTTGAAGAAACCTGATACGATCCTAAACCTTGCGGCTTCGGATTTTATGGCAAACACAAAGTATTGGGAATTGTACTTAATCTGCTTTTATATATAGTTTATAGGTTTGTTGGTCTGAGGATTACTGTGATTGTAGTTTAAATGTAATAAGTCTACTACCTACGTCTACAGTTTGAGTATTGAGTTAATTTGCATAAAATAAAGAAAAAAGTATAAAGTTGTTTAGTCGTGTCTTGAAATGGTGAGGTTGGTTCGAATCCCGAGAGAGCTTTTCTAATTGGTAAGGATAAATCAAGTATTTGTCAGAAAAGAGTGAAAAGTTCGTGCTCTTTTTTTATGGACTTTTAGCTGTTGTGCGGTGATGTGTTGTGTGTGAAGCGTTCTAGTATATGTTTGAGGAGAAAAGTGAGCAGGTACGTGCCGGTAACGCCAACAGGGAATCGCGACGAAGTGCTGGCCGGGGCGGTATCTCGGTGTTGAAGTATTGCGTGTGTTCTGAGACGCTTTACGCGTTTTCACCGCCGCGATGGCGACAGTGATCTGATCGTGTAGCAGAACTGGCGCGATCAAATTGAACTATTTATTTATTTATTTGGAAATATATTGCACACAAAGAAAACGTACAAAGGCGACCCTAATGCCGAATGGCATTCTCTGCCAGTCAAGGGCGGATCCAGGTTAGGCGCCAGGAGGGGGTCACATAGTAGTACAAGATAAGTACTTATAATGTATTTTGTTAATGTACGTTACGTATGTACTACTTAACAATAGCTTAGGGGGGGTCATGACCCCCATGACCCTCCCCCTGGATCCGCCGTTGCTGCCAGTTAACCGAAGGGCACGCAACAATAAGTATCAGTGGTGCGGTTACTAGCTATCCGCTACGCCATTGATTCCTCATTATTTCAATACTTGTAGTAAAAAGAAAAAATACGATAAATATATTACCTATATTTATTTACTAAGATAAACAATAAACTAATGTACAATATGTGCTACTTATTTGGACATTATTGTACAGATGATGATGTTGCGGATATGGTGTCCGGACGGTGATATTGCCACGAATTATGTTCCGGCACCACGAATCTTTTCCTTAAAATATCGCTTCCATAATTATGGACCGGGGTAGTCGAATAAGCGAGTGTATCTCAATTATTTCGGGGATATTTCATGGGTGGTAGTAAATTACTGCTCTCTGACTTCCTATGTTACACAAAATTGTTCTGTCTTTTGTTTCAAACATCTGGGTAGGAGCGTTTAGTATTGAATTCTTAATGTTTCAAATTAAACCCATCAATGGTCGTACTCGTCGAAAGCCATGAAAGATAAATGGCTGAAACCGTTAACGGGGTTTTGTTTAGAAGTACAATTAAAGCCTCATCGCCATCAATTTTGGAATAAAAAGGCTCCCCGAATAAAATGGAAGGTGCCTTGTTTTGGTAAAGATATGGAATCCCTTTGTACCCTTTGTAATGACCAAGGGGCACGACGCATTATGAAGTGGGAATCTGTCCCGGATATAAGATGATTGCTTGATAACAAAGAAAATTAGATTTGGGATTGAAGTTCAAAAGGGTAGAAAATTACGGAAATTGGTGTATTTTCCTAAACCACGAGTTTAAGCGCCTGAACTGCCCCAATGTTATTAAGGCAAAACAGCGTCTTTTCGGCAATAGTTATATCTTATAATATAATTCACTTCTTATAATTTAATGCATGGTTTTACTTAGGTATAGTTAATACATTGGTTAGTCTAAAATGTTCACTTTTTTTTTGTTTTCCGTCAACATTGCCCTGCGCCCGGCACCAGAGACAACAGATGTTAGGTCTCTTATACCCGGTAATTTCACTAACTACAGTGCCCTCATCCCGAAACACAAAAGTGCAAAACACTCCTATTCTACGGGACGATATTTGACGCTGCGGTGGTACCATCCTAGACGACTCAGTACCGAGTTATCACCTAGTAATTAAGTAAATTTATTTATTTCATGTTGCGCACATCAGCAAAGAAAATACAATTACCGTATAATCCACATGTAGTGTTATGAAAGTGGCAATATAGGGGTCCCGGAGCAAGTTCCTTTCCCGGCTTATTACGACGGGGAGTCATCACTCCCGGGATGATTGTACGATAATTTGAAGCCACCCGCGCCGCCCTTCGCCGCCCGCCTTCCGCCCGCAAGTTAATTTCTCATTATTTATTTTACGATGAAAATGTGCTAGCGTTAGATTTATAAATTCTGTTTGATTCCGTGTGTAATGTGGGGCTATGGCGCAAGAGTGATTACTTGTTGAGAATAATAAATCATTGTTTGGACAAAATTATACGTGATTGTATAAAAACATGCGTGGCTGAGGTAATTTTCTTCTGCATATAGGGAATGGGAATGGAGCTATGGTGTACACACGCAAATTGTGTCCCTACGGTGAATTTGTTTCTCGCTATTCGGCCTATTTGGCTCGCTCTTTCAATATTTTTGTGGCTTTAAGTGCACACAAGCCATTCATAATTGTATTTGGACGTAAATTGAATTAAGACTTTATTTAATTTGATTAAAATCCAGTACATACCGAGTAAGAATTATAAGTTACGAGTAGTGAACAAATGTGTTCCCTGTATTCATTTAAATAGTTTGGAGCGTTAATGTGTAATAGTTAAATGTTTTCTGAATGCCATTGTACTCTATTTATATGCTTTAGCATTAATGACTGGACTATATGGAATGCATTCATTGCACCGACGACTTAATGTTTCCCTACAACGGCTATCGAGAATCTCCAACACTGAGAGATATCAAGTTTATTTCTTATCACAAACACAAAAAAATTAAACAAAACAAAAGCTTATCGCAACGAGTAACGACTCATTTTGTAGTTTATGAAGGACTGATGCTGGGATATGTATTTTAATACCTGTTGTACAGGTCATCAGGCTCCCAACACCACGGAATAAGATATGATTATGGAAAAATATATATAGATGTCAGAGTTATTGACCTCGCAAAAAAATGATTGGTTAAAATTAGCATCTAAGATGTATGTCGCACAAGAGTCCAAACAGCACAATATATCTAGGCCATAGTCACGAATGATTTATCATAAACGACATATCGTGTGTATAATACCCGGACGACGACCTGGGTATTAAACTAGGTGTTATAAGGGTTTGTTAGCCTCGAGCTAGCACTGGAAGCAGGTCCCGCCCGTATGAAAGGGTCAAGGACTTCTGCCGCCCCGAGGTACATTACAACATTTGATTGTTGCCAGGGATATTTATGGACAATATTATATAGTGACGATACGTTATTGTTACAATGAAATCTTTAAAATTAATATAAATATCCACTGACATTCACACATCGCCATCTAGCCCCAAGTTAAGCGTGAAGCCTGTATTCTCCTATACTAAACAACGGATAAACATACTTATATACATTTTTTTGTAAATACATATTATACATAGCAAACACCCAGGCCATTACAAACAGACATGTTCATGCACACAAATGTTTGAACTGCCCGGGGATCGAACCCGGAACCCTTGGTGTTGCAGTCGACGTCTCAACTGCAACACAAAATGGGGTCGTCAAAATAATGAATGTGGCATCGCAATAAAATAATGGTAGCTAGTGTAAATAACCGACCTACATCACACAAGTCCTCGATCAAGCGTCCCCACGCGTGGGCGAGANGTAATACATAGTAGGAAGTAACATAGTTGGACACAAGATTACATTAAACATAAATTGTAAGAATATTAATTTTGACATTTTATTATCTAATTGTAGATTCCTAATCATCTGTAGTCAACTGGCGATGTTAGGCCCGAAAAGACGATCCAAATCGTCGTCCGTACGCAGCTGCAGGGCCGGTTTACCATCCATCTGGCGCACGAAGATGCGACCACGCTTGGTCCAGGCGTACCGCCATCGGTTTAACCGACACTGCTCACGGGCTCGGTGAAAAAGAAGTCTGTTTGAGCGCGTCAGGCGCTCGTTGATGTAGACACGGGCGCCGCCCGCGTCCGCGAGAGTGCGCGCACGCGCGCGGCGCGCAGCAGATCGTCGCGCAGGTCCCGGCGCGCCAGCCGCACCACCAGCCGACGCGCGCGCCCGCCCTCGCCCGGGGACGCGCCCACGCGCTCTGCGAACACTACGTCGCGCTCCTCCAGTTTCACCCCGAGCCGCGCTGCCAGCACACCGACGGCGTGAAAGGGGCTCTCCCCTTTCTCCTCTGGGAGCTGGCCGATTTCGATGTCAGACAGAAGAGCTTCCTGGTCTCGTTCACAGAGTTGTAGCTTGAGATCAGCAATAGACCGTTCTAACTCCAGTGTCCTCTGTGATCCCTCTTCAGGCTGTCGCCTCTCGAGTGCTGCGACTCTCTGCTCCACCTCATCCAGCCGTCCCACTACTGCAGTCAATGACTCGCGCAGCTGACCCATTTCCTTTCGAAAAGCACGCATTTCATTGATGCAGTCGGCAAACTCACGGCGAAGTTCTAGGATAAGAGACGACCCGACATTATCAGGATGATCATTGCAGGAAGTCGCACCGGTTGGGGAGGCCATCACTTTTCTCTTCTGTCTCCTTCCCCCTTGTTCCTTTCCAATTCATCGCGAGAGGCAGATGATGCTTTCTTAGTAGTTGGGCCTTGCTCATCCATTACTGGGATCTTTGTATATTGGGCATTTTAATATAATATATAAAAGAGAAAAAAAAAAAAACAAATGATTGTTTCACTTTATTTGAGCCCGAAATCTCCTAAAAACTTTGAGATATATCAAAAAAAAAAAAAATTTTTTTTTTTGTTGGTCAGATTTGATCCCTGGACGAAACTTTTTTGGCCTATGTTTACACAGAGCCAGTGCTTTGATGAACTTTGTCGTCGAAATTGTTTGGTAGTTGAAACGCTGCGGCGACAGATTTTTAAAACTGTTTAAACTCGTCACAAGCTAAAAGCCGACTACCGCCCACTGAAATTATTTCGTAAAAAATTGAGCACTGCAACCAGAGATTAAATATCACAAAAATGTTAGTTTATCACTGCGTCAGATCACTTGCAATACACCACTTATCTGAACACTTATTTAGGCTTAGTTTAATCTAAAATTTAATTCGAACGGATAACTTAATCTAATATATTTTGTTTTAAATCGGCAGAGCAACAGAGTACTAACATTATTGCTTTAGTTTTTCACTAAACTTTCTTTTATAATTATTATTTGTTCTTGCTGTAAACAATTCGGCCTTCGTGGTGAGCGGCAAAGGCAATTAAATAGAAGCTTGATTGTAATTTAAGAATGTAGTACTTTATTTTTAAATAAAAATTCGGAAAATATACCAGAACTCAACTAATATAAATGTGCACAGTAAACATAATACTTTAATTAAATTGTTTATTTACGTAAAATCACATGTCGTAAGACTCGGAATACACTCAACAAACATTCGCAGGCAATTTCACACGCGGGGTAATACTTACACACCATGTAAAAAAGCTTGAGAGCCCTCTGCGCTCGTCTATTGCGCGGTGAAGCTGCAGCCAGCAGTAGAAGTCAGTAATTAATAAAACGCCATGTTAATCTATAAGCAAATGTTAGGAAGGCGCTTGCTCCTCATGTATTTTTTTTTCAGGCTTCAGTCTCTGTCATTCAAGCTCTTATATGAGTTATCTAGGTTGAGGTTACATATTTAAAAAAACTAACATTTTCTTGATAAGGCACCCAATAAACAGATGACAAATGTCTAAAAAGATATAAATCCTAACGGAATCTAGTCCACATTAAAACGTATTCCGTGAAATTGTTGAAATCTGTATAGCAATAGATTAACTAAGATACAATCTTCCAGCAAAATGTACCCGCAGATTACGATATCAAAATAACATATTGTATTACATAAAACCCGACGGCGGAGCCAAGAAAATGATAACATAATAACATTCAACGAAAGCTGCACGAATAAAATATCTTAGCTTCGTTACAATTCGTTCTCGCACATAATTGCTTTTGAAGAAACCTGATACGATCCTAAACCTTGCGGCTTCGGATTTTATGGCAAACACAAAGTATTGGGAATTGTACTTAATCTGCTTTTATATAGAGTTTATAGGTTTGTTGGTCTGAGGATTACTGTGATTGTAGTTTAAATGTAATGTCTACTACCTACGTCTACAGTTTGAGTATTGAGTTAATTTGCATAAAATAAAGAAAAGAAGTATAAAGTTGTTTAGTCGTGTCTTGAAATGGTGAGGTTGGTTCGAATCCCGAGAGAGCTTTTCTAATTGGTAAGGATAAATCAAGTATTTGTCAGTAAAGAGTGAAAAGTTCGTGCTCTTTTTTTATGGACTTTTAGCTGTTGTGCGGTGATGTGTTGTGTGTGAAGCGTCCGTGTATATGTTTGAGGAGAAAAGTGAGCAGGTACGTGCCGGTAACGCCAACAGGGAATCGCGACGAAGTGCTGGCCGGGGCGGTATCTCGGTGTTGAAGTATTGCGTGTGTTCTGAGACGCTTTACGCGTTTTCACCGCCGCGATGGCGACAGTGATCTGATCGTGTAGCAGAACTGGCGCGATCAAATTGAACTATTTTTTATTTATTTGGAAATATATTGCACACAAAGAAAACGTACAAAGGCGACCCTAATGCCGAATGGCATTCTCTGCCAGTCAAGGGCGGATCCAGGTTAGGCGCCAGGAGGGGGTCACATAGTCAAGATAAGTACTTATAATGTATTTTGTTAATGTACGTTACGTATGTACGTACTTAACAATAGCTTAGGGGGGGTCATGACCCCCATGACCCTCCCCCTGGATCCGCCGTTGCTGCCAGTTAACCGAAGGGCACGCAACAATAAGTATTAGTGGTGCGGTTACTAGCTATCCGCTACGCCATTGATTCCTCATTATTTCAATACTTGTAGTAAAAAGAAAAAATACGATAAATATATTACCTATATTTATTTACTAAGATAAACAATAAACTAATGTACAATATGTGCTACTTATTTGGACATTATTGTACAGATGATGATGTTGCGGATATGGTGTCCGGACGGTGATATTGCCACGAATTATGTTCCGGCACCACGAATCTTTTCCTTAAAATATCGCTTCCATAATTATGGACCGGGGTAGTCGAATAAGCGAGTGTATCTCAATTATTTCGGGGATATTTCATGGGTGGTAGTAAATTACTGCTCTCTGACTTCCTATGTTACACAAAATTGTTCTGTCTTTTGTTTCAAACATCTGGGTAGGAGCGTTTAGTATTGAATTCTTAATGTTTCAAATTAAACCCATCAATGGTCGTACTCGTCGAAAGCCATGAAAGATAAATGGCTGAAACCGTTAACGGGGTTTTGTTTAGAAGTACAATTAAAGCCTCATCGCCATCAATTTTGGAATAAAAAGGCTCCCCGAATAAAATGGAAGGTGCCTTGTTTTGGTAAAGATATGGAATCCCTTTGTACCCTTTGTAATGACCAAGGGGCACGACGCATTATGAAGTGGGAATCTGTCCCGGATATAAGATGATTGCTTGATAACAAAGAAAATTAGATTTGGGATTGAAGTTCAAAAGGGTAGAAAATTACGGAAATTGGTGTATTTTCCTAAACCACGAGTTTAAGCGCCTGAACTGCCCCAATGTTATTAAGGCAAAACAGCGTCTTTTCGGCAATAGTTATATCTTATAATATAATTCACTTCTTATAATTTAATGCATGGTTTTACTTAGGTATAGTTAATACATTGGTTAGTCTAAAATGTTGACTTTTTTTTTGTTTTCCGTCAACATTGCCCTGCGCCCGGCACCAGAGACAACAGATGTTAGGTCTCTTATACCCGGTAATTTCACTAACTACAGTGCCCTCATCCCGAAACACAAAAGTGCAAAACACTCCTATTCTACGGGACGATATTTGACGCTGCGGTGGTACCATCCTAGACGACTCAGTACCGAGTTTATCACCTAGTAATTAAGTAAATTTATTTATTTCATGTTGCGCACATCAGCAAAGAAAATACAATTACCGTATAATCCACATGTAGTGTTATGAAAGTAGCAATATAGGGGTCCCGGAGCAAGTTCCTTTCCCGGCTTATTACGACGGGGGAGTCATCACTCCCGGGATGATTGTACGATAATTTGAAGCCACCCGCGCCCGCCCTTCGCCGCCCGCCCCAAGTTAATTTTCTCATTATTTATTTTACGATGAAAATGTGCTAGCGTTAGATTTATAAATTCTGTTTGATTCCGTGTGTAATGTGGGGCTATGGCGCAAGAGTGATTACTTGTTGAGAATAATAAATCATTGTTTGGACAAAATTATACGTGATTGTATAAAAACATGCGTGGCTGAGGTAATTTTCTTCTGCATATAGGGAATGGGAATGGAGCTATGGTGTACACACGCAAATTGTGTCCCTACGGTGAATTTGTTTCTCGCTATTCGGCCTATTTGGCTCGCTCTTTCAATATTTTTGGGCTTTAAGTGCACACAAGCCATTCATAATTGTATTTGGACGTAAATTGAATTAAGACTTTATTTAATTTGATTAAAATCCAGTACATACCGAGTAAGAATTATAAGTTACGAGTAGTGAACAAATGTGTTCCCTGTATTCATTTAAATAGTTTGGAGCGTTAAATGTTTCTGAATGCCATTGTATCTATTTATATGCTTTAGCATTAATGACTGGACTATATGGAATGCATTCATTGCACCGACGACTTAATGTTTCCCTACAACGGCTATCGAGATCTCCAACACTGAGAGATATCAAGTTTATTTCTTATCACAAACACAAAAATTAAACAAAACAAAAGCTTATCGCAACGAGTAACGACTCATTTGTAGTTTATGAAGGACTGATGTGGGATATGTATTTTAATACCTGTTGTACAGGTCATCAGGCTCCAACACCATGGAATAAGATATGATTATGGAAAAATATATATAGATGTCAGAGTTATTGACCTCGCAAAAAAATGATTGGTTAAAATTAGCATCTAAGATGTATGTCACAAGAGTCCAAACAGCACAATATATCTAGGCCATAGTCACGAATGATTTATCATCAACGACATATCGTGTGTATAATACCCGGACGACGACCTGGGTATTAAACTAGGTGTTATAAGGGTTTGTTGGCCTCGAGCTAGCACTGGAAGCAGGTCCCGCCCGTATGAAAGGGTCAAGGACTTCTGCCGCCCGAGGTACATTATAATTAGATTGTTGCCAGGGATATTTATGGACAATATTATATAGTGACGATACGTTATTGTTACAATGAAATCTTTTAAATTAATATAAATATCCACTGACATTCACACAGCGCCATCTAGCCCCAAGTTAAGCGTGAAGCCTGTATTCTCCTATACTAAACAACGGATAAACATACTTATATACATTTTTTTGTAAATACATATTATACATAGCAAACACCCAGGCCATTACAAACAGACATGTTCATGCACACAAATGTTTGAACTGCCCGGGGATCGAACCCGGAACCCTTGGTGTTGCAGTCGACGTCTCAACTGCAACACAAAATGGGTCGTCAAAATAATGAATGTGGCATCGCAATAAAATAATGGTAGCTAGTGTAAATAACCGACCTACATCACACAAGTCCTCGATCAAGCGTCCCCCACGCGTGGGCGAGACGTCCTCACGACTGAACAAGCAATACCATTTAAAGGAGTGCTGTCACTAGTGTTGCCAGGTCCGATTTGTTTTAAATCGGGACACGAGGCCAAAAAATCGGGATAAGAGGTTTTTTATTACAATAAAAATGTGATGTGATGCTGATGACGTGCCATTTTGAATTTGACAGTGATGTAATTAGTAAAAGTATGTAGCGTGACAGATTACATAATATATACTATGTAGCGTAAATATATATTTTTTTAGTGAAACATCTGATTTTCTTTGATTAATCGAGACATTAAGCGTGCCGATCGGGATGCATCCTCAAAATCTGAAAATCGGGACGTCCCGCGCAAATCGGGACACCTAGCAACACTAGGTGTCACTGATCAATAATGTAAACACTTCGGGAAACCTTTAATGGAATCTCAACGGGATAAATAACTCCCCCACGAAAGCCTGAGCGTCGTTGGGTCAGTGGTGTGGACTTTTGCCTTCCTACCGGGAGGACGCAGGTTCAAATCCCGCCACGTACCGATGTATTTTCGAATTTCGAAATTACATGTACGTTATCCGACGCTCTTACAGTGAAGGAAAACATCGTGAGCAAACCTGCGCACGCCTGCGAAGAGATTCGAAGATTATCGGCCAATCCGCACTGGGCACGCGTGGACGACTAAGGCCTATACACCCGCGTACGGGTAGGCTCATGCCCCTCGGTAGGGACGTTTTATGAACTGATGATGCGTGATGAGAGGAAATCCTGTGGACATCATGGCTATTGCATCTGTGTTACAATTTAAGTGAAGTATCGACAATCAAGGCTTTCACACATAGAAATCTGACCTATTTTGTTTATAATTTACTAATTTAAATTATAGCCTCGCGAACAACGAATGTGTTTTGAATTTCGCAATGTGATAAACAAGACTATTTAAATGAATGTGGAATCTATTAGGATACGTATAAAGCATCAAATTTGTTGGCAACTTCAGTTGTTTTTGCCCGTGTAGCGTGACACAGAAACAAATCTTGTTGAAATGTAATGAACCGCTTCGAGCGACGTACCTCTTGGGTTTGTTTCCCTTCGCCTTGTCTTATAACAAATGGGTACAGCCGAAATCACTGACATAGCATAACAAACAAATTTCAATGCGAGTAAATATATTTCATATATAGTGCAGTTGGCTCATTGGTGTGGTCGGTTGCCTTCCGATCTGGAGGGTGCAGGTTCAAAAACCGTCACATCCCAATATCTTTTCGAATTTCCGAAATTATATTTACGTTTGTCCGACGCTCTTACGGTGAAGGAAAACATCGTGAGGAAACCTCCGCGCGCCAGCGGAGAGATTCAAAGGTTCTGCGTGAAGTCGGCAAATTCGCACTGGGTCCGTCCGCGTGGAGGACGACTATGGCCTATAAATACCCTTTACGGGTAGGCTCGTGCCCTTCGGTGGTCATATAATAAAGAAAATAAAATTCGTTCATTTTCAGGCCATATTAAAACATTACATATAAAATTTGATTTCTCATTTAATATTAAAACTAAAAAGATTTTTCATAAACATTCAATTAAAAAAAACTGATGATTATGATAACCTTTCTTGCATATGCTAGCGGCTAGTCATGAAATTGGCCTTTGATAGAATCGTAGTAGTTTGAAATTCATAATTGTTTTTTAGGAACATATAATTATTAAATGTTGATTAACATGGTAGTGGTACTAATGTCTAGTATCTTTGGTATATCATTGTTATGGGAAGTGCAGTATTACGTATATTCTTATGTCCCCTGAACGTGGTAGAGAGAATCCCTAGAATGTTACTATATTTAAAGTGCAATTTATTTGTATTCTAATTGTACAATTGATAAGTTTTTTGAAAAAAATTGCATTGATACTTTTGACAATGGTCCTATTCAACCTATCGCAGTCCACTGCTGGACATAGGTCTCCCCCATTTCGCGCCAGATATCCCGGTCTCCGCTTTCCTCATCCAGCCTCCACCAGCGACCTTTCGCAAGTCGTCGTCCATCGGCCGGAGGGCGTCCTACGCTACGCTTGCCGAGACGCGGTCTCCACTCCAGAACTCGTCTGCTCGTACGGCCATCGGTTCTGCGACATACGTGACCAGCCCACTGCCACTTCAACTTGCTGATCCGGCGGATGGTCGTTGGATAATAAATCAATAAATTTCATCTGTAATTTAAGTCAAATATTATGAAACAAGCGTTCAGAAATTAAGCAACTTACAAAATATGTGTTCAATCGTATAACAGACCTGTCCAGAAATGTTCTGCAAGTCTTCATAATTTGCCCAGTAACAGTTCTAAGGATGGCTCGCGTCCTCGGCCCGGAGTGGCCCTGACAGCCACCCCCCCTCGCACCCGCCCGCCCCACGTCACTTGCACCGCCCTGGCGACGACATTCAAATAAAGTCTTCATTTACATTCACTCGTCCATCTATTTGCAGCCATTTTGCTTTGGAGGATGTATTGTTTGGCTCGACGTAAGATCTGCTATCATTTTGATGCCTAAATAAAAATGTATGATAGAAATTGTATTTATGTGCGTTCATAATTAAAAGTGAAATTACCGGGTATAAGAGATCTAACATCTGTTGTCTCGGGTGACGGGCGCAGTGCGGCATTGATGGAGTATAACTGTCTATCAGTTGTTGGTCTCCTGCAATGCCGCTCTGTCATGGTCTGGCGTATCACTTACCATCAGGTGAGCTTCCAGACCGTCCTGTATACTTATAACATAAAAAAATCTAACTCTATTTTTTGACGTTCATAAGTGCTTTTTGTAAGCCTAATTTGAATAAAAAAATTACATAAAAAGTTTTTGACGTTCATAAGTGCTTTTTGTAAGCCTAATTTGAATAAAAAAATTTGAATTTTGAATTTTAACACATACACTCGAAATAACTTTATTCAAATTATTTTACTGTATTGCTTGAGTGATTTTTATTATGTTCATTAGCTTTAGCTTTTTACAAAGAAAAGTAGGTAAGCTTCTAAGCTTTGAGAACTTAATTTTGAGATGCAAAATTCTAAACAATAATATTGTTCATGTAAAGTACACAGCTTACTTAAAGTAGATATTGAATCGTTAAGGGCTTGTTTACTGAGGATGATTATGCATCACTGTGTAATGCCGGGGCTTCTCGTCTCATAGAAAATATCCATTTTCCCATCGATATTGTTCATTAAACAATCATGACACCTGAATAAGCAATAATCTTGCTACAAAAATATTAAACAAAGCAAATACAAAACAAACTTATGATTATAGCCTAGATTTTTAGGCTCTAGCCCTTCTTACCCACTCGTCGTAGTTCCTACCAAATATCAGACATGGTTCTGGTGGTCGCACATACATACTAAACCAAAGCGGTAAGAACAAAGGTCTTCATCACTAATGTCAGGGGCGTTAAGCCCACCGATGCTGATATTATGAACAGCAAAATAATTTCATATTATTAACGAACCGTGCTGTGTAATGGTTAAGATGTCTGCTTTTCCACCAAGGGCTCCGGGTTCGATGATTCCATCCCAGGGGAGTACAAACATCGTGTACATGTGTTTGATTTGGTTTGGGTGATTTATGTACAATATGTATGTATATTATAATTATGTTTAAGTATTATAAATATATAATTAATTTATACCTTTATTATTTACCGACGCGGAAACACTATATAAGTAATCTGTTCAGTACATGCTTGTTTTTATTTCATCAAGACAGACATAGAGACGTCCCTCCCGCGAGAGAGCGAAAATATAATTTATAAAATAGAACAAAGGAAAAGTTGATAAAGTCGAAACACTTGCTAAATAAGCATCTCGAACAAACTCCTAAGTCATGTTATTTACGAAACTTAATAATTTACTTTCAAATTCTTAATAGGAAGAGTTTTAAAGTTTAACAATGGACAGGCGACGGGAGGGCGGGCGGCCGCGCCCACCACCGCACAGCTTTGAAACAGTATCAAATCATAAGCCTATAAGGTTCTCCTGCAGGATAGGCCTTCCCACACCGCATGGCCATTAGGAGTTTAGGCCGTAGCCCGCCGCGTGGGCCCAATGCGGAATGGTGGGTGTTAACGACTGCCATACTAAGTTGTATCCGGGACCGACGGCTTAACCTCTCTCATGCAGTAAAGCATGTTTTTAATGCACAAAAAATAAAAACTAAGTGGCTCAAGGTTCTATATGTTTAATTTGCCAAAGTACACATAAATTTGTGAATTAATCGAGCGTATACAATTCAATATCGTTTTGCGACGAGAGGGAGAGCCCTCCATTAGGGCTGCCACACAACCATCGCATGCAAAATAAGTTATTATGACCATACACGCACACACTGAACTGTTAACCTGGGCATTTTATAAGTGCATTTACTCATTATGAAAATGCAATGTACTTAATATTACCTTGAGACTTATGTAAAGTGAACTAATATGACTCTTTATCACGCGTTTACTTTACTAAAGGAAACTTGTTTTGGGGTTCCGTATTTTAATGTAAAGATTCTTAAGGAAGTAAGTATTTATTGTGCACATGAACAAAGGTAACAAAGATACTTTGGTTATAAGACAAGAATCGCATAGTTCTACCTCTCAGGTGTATACACAAAATGATAGTAACTTAAGCCAAACTTTGCTATAATACTATTATACTGGATAAATTCCTGGAAAGTATAGAAATATCTTTGAAAGTAAAAAGGAATCTTTTACGTTATGAGAGAATTATACAGAGAGAAAATTTTGCTTTAAATAGGGAAGCCTATGACTTAATATTCACAGAGAACACAATTTTACGGAATAAATAAATAAATAAACTCTCGGTGCAAACAGCCATAGACATACATTTGTTCAGTTTTAATAAGAAAGTAATTTTAAAAGCTTTTATGAATGTTTAGATTTTAATTTTAAGCAGCTGAATAATTGGAAAAATAATATGGAAAACTCGAGTTTTAAAACCACCAATGCTTCGAATATGTTCAAGTAATTAACAATGCGTTTCCTTAGCTACTGTCGAAAATTACGACTTCGCAAAATGGTCTTAAAGTACTTTTTTAATACCATTGATTATGAATTTTATTAAATCGCCTTCTCATCTGATGAATATAGTTTTGGGAAGTCAATTTTGACTTTTAAACTACTTTGGGAGAGGCAAATGTTCGCTAATGAAGTTTTCACTTATGTTGTGTTGTTAATAATTTGCATACATTTATTGGTACATGAAATTGAATATATCGGTCTTACAAAAATTAAAAAATGATGTTTTTGTGAACCCCTGATTTTCCAGTGATAGGTATGCCGATGTTCATTAAAATAAACTTAGAATATCCGACAATATTGGCAATGTCTCAAAGGAATTCGTTAATTTCGTATATTAAAACAAAATCCAAGAGCTTTTTAAATAAAGGAAAATTCTTCCTTATTGATGTCTAAGCTTGTTAATAAACTCACGGAACAATTTTGGTATGTTCTTGCTATTTTGTAAGAGCTACGTATAGTTTTATCTAATACTGGCTGTGCCCCGCGGTATTGCCCGCGGTACATAATATTCGCCAGCCGTGAAATATAACCTAAAATGAATGTTTAAAAAAAATTAATGTAACGCGCGGCTACTGTATGGATCCACATAACTTAATTTTTCGAAAATGAAAATACTCTTTACATAGCTACCTGCCAAAAGTCCACTCTAAATCAGTCCAGATATTTCAAAGATTACCCGGAACTAACAGACAGACAAACGGGCAGACAGGCCAACATTTAAATATTTTGGTGTATGTGCCGTATGTATATTCATATGCATGTAATAAAGAACTGTTATTTCAATATTACAAACAGACACTTCATTGTATTTATATGCAGGTATAGATTACGTTAAAAGCAAGTGCCATATCTGTTAATTATCCGGTATAATTTGACCACATATCATCATCTATTTCAATATTTTGAGTTACAGGCTGGAGAAATTTGTAAAAAAAGTTTGGTAGGAGTCACATTAAAAATATTCGCATTTTTATTAGCGACCGCCCGCCGATGGTCTGTGAGTTTTAGTGTCAGATTTTTTGAATTTTGCGCTGTGATTAAGTGTGTCAGCCCTAACGAAGAGCTCCAATGTTGGAGTAATGGCGCGGCGTAATGACGACTGCCGCGCGCGAAACAATTACACTTACAGCTTTGCTGTGACGTCACCACTTCTTTTGTTATATTCCTACCCTCTTTGTTTTGGTCCAAAGGCAGCTGGGTGTGGCTCTGGCTTTTTATTTGACTACAGAGGAATCCCTTTATTTCGCATTTGCCAGTATATACCTAAGATTCCTTATATGATAAAAGCTCTCGAACTAAGTATGGGTTACAATTTAAAACATCTCCATTACAATAGCCATACCATCAACGATTCAAATAATAATAATTATAAATAAATAATGATGCTGTGGTTTGGAGAGTTATTTTTGAAAATTTTTAAAACATATATCTTCTTTATTGATTAGCGTACATGATTAATTTTGAATTGAAAACTTGAAACGGCATACTCGTATTACTTTATAAGTTAGTGATATTTTAATGTGAATCAGAAAACTGTTGATATTTTCTGAGGGGAATTTTGTTTTTAAAAAGCTTGTATAAGAAGTACCCATTAATAAATGACCTAAGTCATTTTCAGTTATCCTCATAACCCTAAACAAACAGTAACCAGTCAGAGTTTCCCAAAACAATTTGAAGTCTTGCGCCCTTCCCCGACCAGTGGGGGGTTCAGCGTGATTACCCACTAAGTACAAACATTAGCAAATGTGCTGTCTTAACGCGCGATTTGGCGTTTAAATGGAAATATTTAAATATAATAGCAGCAGATTTTGGAAGGGGCCGTTTTTGAGGTTACTCATGGCTATATATAGTATACATTCCATTTGTTCAGTTTATGATTTGAATACTTACCGAATTGTGCTAATAGATGGCGTTATACGCTATTATATCTCGCAAGCGTTGTGTTTCCTAAAACCAGATATACCTAGGCTAATTGATATATCAAAGCTCTGGCGTGAGGCGGTTACTTTGCCGAATCCCTTTGTTCCCATTTTTGAGAGGCTTCCTCCTGGCGATGATTTGTCTTGGCCGACCTGGAAGTCTTTAAATAGGCTTCGGACTTTGACAGGTCGGAGTAGGACAATTTAGCCAGATGGGGTTTCGGCCGGCCTTGATTTGGACTGTCTTTGTGGAGCGCCCAAACGATGATTCACCTTATGTCGTGTCCTGCTTGCCCAAGTAGCTGTTCTCTGCAGGATTTGATGTCGGCTGCGGACAGCGCTGCTGCCGTGGCTAGCTTTTGGGCTTCTACAGTTTGTTTTTGCTATCGATACGCTAAGAAGAAGATATATCATTGTCTTTCTGGCAGTGTTGCCACCATATGCCTTTTTGTAGCTAGAATTAGCACTTTTTAGTATTGGTGAACTCCTTTATTAACGATTTAACCCGAAAAGAGCAATCTAGCAGCTAGATTCTAGCTCTGTTTTACTGTCTTGGAAATCTTTTTCGACATGCTAACAAGAACTTTTTTGCTATTTCATCGGTCATGATGACCTTTTATTTAGACGAGCTATAAAAAAACGGCTTCACGATATGATTATTTCAGCTATTTTAGGACAGAAAATCTTTTGACGCACAATCTAGCCCTTTCTAGCCCTTTTTGACGTCCCAAAAAGCTCTTTTTCTAAAACCCAGGTGGCAACACTGCTCTCTGGCAGTAACATTAAACCGCTGTGTACATATAAGAGTTCTTTCATGTTAGTCCCGTACTCGAAATTGGCCCACAATATACTCTATGGGGGACGTTAAGACAGAATACCTTACATATAACCTTAATAGCCTTCTTGGTAGATCATTTGGCATTTACATAAATTACATCGCTGCGTGATTCGGGGTTTTTTTTTTTTCTTTTTTTTCGAACTGACTACTGCTGTTGGCCGCAGATGGCCTTTACAGCTTCACCGGGCAAGTGGCGAGCGCAGATGGCTCTCAGCCTTAAAATTTACACAACGAGCCTAAGGGCGTCCCCGAACGGGACTCGAACCTCGGCTTAGGGCGTTGCGGGGGGGGCTTGGTAGCCTAACATTTGGTGGACGACCCATTTGGTGTTGCGGTTGAGAGGTCGGCTGCAACACCAAGGGTTCCGGGTTCGATCCCCGGGCAGTACAAACATTTGTGTGCATGAACATGTCTGTTTGTAATGGTCTGGGTGTTTTCTATGTATGATATGTATGTATTTACGAAAAAAAAAATGTATTTAAGTATATTTATCCGTTGTTTAGTACCCATAATACAGGCTTCACGCTTAACTTGGGGCTAGATGGCGCTATGTGAATGTCAGTGGATATTTATTTATTTTATTTATAACATATGTGTGGGGAGAAAAGCGGCCCGGCACATGCCGGTTACGCGAATAGGGACTGTGCGAACCTACAGGGGTGATTCGGGGGTTGTGAGTCCCAATCCCATTGAGAGACCGCGTTCCGAAAGTCAGGAACCATGGGCGATGGCACAGTCGATGCCCAGGATCTCATTGGTGTTAAGATTTCGTAATAAAGATTAGGGATGTTGAGGATGCTGATTTTCTCACATCCGCGGATGCGAATGCGGATGCGGTGTTTTGAAAGCTGACATCCGCGGATGCGAATGCGGATGCGGAGATTTGAAGGTTGACATCCACAGATGCGAATGTTTAAGATAAAATTTAAATAAAATCTATTAATGAAGAATTAAAACAATGATAACTTAATTATTTACATTTTTATTGTAATCAAATCAACATAAGTACTTATTTGTATATTAAACACCTACTGTCGCTCCTAATAACTACTATTACTAATCGCTCCCATTGGTCATTGCCACGTGCGACCGGCTCGCGGGCTCGCCCAATTTCTTTCTTATAGCTACTTGCATGATATTCACATCCGCATGAACATCCGCACTGATTAATGCGGATGCGGATGCAGATGTCCAAATCTATACGGAAGTTCCGCATTTGCGGATGCGGATGCGAATGTTCGCAACGACCCTAATAAAGATAGTCGGAGAAGGTAATCGAAATTGCTTGAAGAATCAGCTCTCTAAAGTGCCTTTACTAAGGTATTAAAAGCGTGTGGCTTTTTATATCTAATTTTAATAAAAGCATGCTTAGTGTACACAAAGTGATTTATTAAAAAAACAGTTCCTGAGCATTTGTTGGGAATACAATACGGCATTAAGTTCGCCTATGTATTTTTTTTGTGGGCTCATTGGTGTGGAGTTGACTTCCGATCTGGAAGGTGCAGGTTCAAATCCCGCTATGTACTAATGTATTTAAAAATTTTCGAAATATGTACGTTTATCCTACGCTCTTGCGGTGAAGGAAATCATCGTGAGGAAACCTCCGTACGCCTGCGAAGAGGTTCAAAGGTTGTTCGCGAAGTCAGGTAATCCGCACTGGGCCTGCATGGACGACTAAGGCCTATACACTCTGTAAGGGTAGGCTTGGGCCCCTCGGTGGGGACGTTTAATGAGCTGATGTAAGTTTATGTTAATAACGTTTTTAAATACATGTAAAACTTATGACTAAGTATTAGCACATTAGGTAAGTATTTTCCTTTCTCAGTGAGTCCTTGTTTTACCGCTATGACGTATAAACAGTACCTACTCGTACCATTATGTTCTTTGTATCGGAGACATTTGTCAGGTGATACCAATATGGCGGCGAGACACCCCCTCTCCCTTCGGCCCTCGATACGTCGTGAACGCAAGGATATCTATTACGTATGACGTCGCGCGTTCAATCACCTATCGCTTCCATTATTATTAATACGCAAGGCGGAGTCTTGAAATAATAATAACACGTAAGGTTATTACTACTATTAGTAGGTGGTAGACTCGATACTGAGTCGTCTAGGTAGGTCCCGCCGCAGTGACAGATATCTTCCCGTGAAACAGGCTTTATGCACTTTTGTGTTACAGGAGGAGGGCACTGTAGCTAGTGAAATTACCGGGTATAAGAGACCAACATATGTCGTCTCGGGTGTCGGGCGCAGTGCGGCATTGATGGCGGATAATAACTGTCTATCAGTTATTGGTGTCCTTCAATGCCGCTTTATCATGGTCAGGCGAATCATTCATCTGGTGAGCGTCCAGACCGACCTGTACACTTTTAACATAAAAAGAATTTTTAGCTTTCTTGCCCTCAATGCATCTGGAAATTAAGTTAACAAACCGCTTTTCGTAGCGATGAGCCGAGGACTTGCGGATTGTTGACGAATGGCTGGATCAAGAAAACGGGGACAAATATATCGGATGCAAAATGGGGATTCCTATGTCCACCAGTAGACGACAATAGGATGAACCAATACTGAGGCACTTGTATTCACGGTGAACCTAAAAAAATGTGAGAAACATATTCCCTAAAACGCCACACTGACTACAAACCCTACCTGATATAGGTAGATGTCACCTTCTCCTTAAATCTTCACTCGCACAAGGATTCTAACAAACCCACAAGCAATCAACTACACTTACACTTGCTATTGATTCGTTTTTAAAGCTCGTACTGTTTGCTCACTCGCCCCACAAACAATCACGAGGGCCCATCGACATCGGTAACTAACGGGTAACGAGACTGACTCAGTTAATATTTGACGAGAGACGTGGCGCCCGCACGCGATCGTTTTATAGAGGTATCCCATCAAAAACATTTCATGTAAAATATCACATATAATAATATTCTTACGGTGAAGAAACATCGTGTGGAAACCTGCGCACGCCTGCGAAGAGATTCAAAGGTTGTGCGTGAAGTCGGCCAATACGCACTGGGCCCGCGTGGACGACTAAGGCCTATACACCCGCCCAGGGCCGGATCTAGGGGGGGGGGGGGGGGCAGACGGGGCACGTGCCCCGGGCGGCACGGTTCAGAGGGCGGCAAACCGACAAATGGACCACTCATCATTTACCTTACTTGCCCACGGAATAAATAATAGTACAAGTGCCGATATTTCATGGCCATAGAAATTCGACCGATACCCGGAGCGCGGAATAAGGCATGTTACTCAACCATTACATTTTTTTTGCACAGTTCTAAATTCCGCAGGAATCGCAGGCGCAATCACGGTCAGCAGGCGCAGGCAGCCGCGACCTGAGGAATGACGCTATATACGAACACTCTCTCTTCGGTCTCTATCCAGGGCAGCAGTGTATTATTTCAAAGTTACCTAGTTGTTCTCTATGTTATGATGCCAACTTAGCTGCTTTATAGCTATATCATTTTTATGATGGACATCTACAATTGAAAATAATTAAAGATAAACATTTAGCACTTTTCATTGCATCAAGCGACCACGTTTTTAAAAAAATACAAAATAAATTGGAAATAAAACGCCTTTTTCATCCAGTGTGACTTCGAAACAGCTGAGGCGAGTAGTCTTATTTCATTATAGAACTTGATTTATTAATATTGATTAAAATCAATACCAATAATTGATAAATTGAAACTTTATTATTATCACGACTTTTTTTGCCGAGATTAGGATGGCTCTGAAACAGCTTAAGCATTATAAGACCCCCCGCGACGACGGATTTACCGCAGAGATTTTGAAAGTAGGGGGCACGCCAGTGCTTAAGACCCTTCAGAAGCTCTTTCATTCCGGAATGATGGTGCGACGCCAAGGGTGAGGAGCTATGGCGTGGTGGTCTCTCTTCAAGAAGGGCGATTAATCTCTATTCAATCTATCGCAGTCCACTATTGACATTGGTATCCCCCATTTTACGCCAGATATTTTCCGGTTCACCGTTTTTCTCATCCAGCCTCCACCAGCGACTTTTCGCAAGTCGTCGGTCCAACGGGCCGGAGGGCATCCTACGCTACGCTTGCCAAGCCGAGAACTCCGCTCCACTTGTCTGCTCCAACGCCATCGTTCTGCGACATACAGTAGTTACCACTGCCACTTCAGTTTGCTAATCTGAGAACTATGTCGGTAATTAGTTCTCTTGCGGATAACATCATTTCTGATTTATATGAGAGTCTCCACATAGCACGCTCCATCGCCGTTGATAACTTTAAATTTGTGAACCAATCCCGTAGTCAGTGTCCATGTCTCATCTGCGTATGTTGGTATGGGTAGGACGTATTTCTCAAGACTTGTCTTTAAGCGTTGCGGAATCGTCGACGTGAAGACCTGATGTAACTTGCCTAATGCCGCCCAGCCTAAGTGAATCCTCCTACTAGCTTCCCTGTCGAAATTGTGCCGGTCAATTTTTGACCCAAGTAAACGTATTCTTGGACAATCTCGAGAAGGACGCCACCGACGTATACGGCACAACAGTAGACCATACGACATTACACTATGAAAATAACTAAAATAAACCAATCTTGCCGTTTTTACATCTGTTAAGAGTTATCTTAGATATTAAAACCTTATTGAAGAATTAACGACCCATTACGCTATTGTGCCACATCTTCAAGTTATTCTCCAGAGTCATCATGATCTGTCTCGCGCATAGGTTTGACAACATCCAGCCCTCCGAACAAGCCGGGTTCCTCAAAGCCTTCAGCCCCATAGACTACATATCACATACGCTGCGGCAGGTTATACAGAAGACCGGAGACGGAGAGTATAACCGACCATTATGTTTGGCGTTTGTGGACTATGAGAAAGCCTTCGATTCGATCGAGACTTGGGCTGTGTTTCATTCCCTCCAACGGTGTTTGACTCGACTACTGCTATATCGAATTGTTGAGATGTTTGTACGAGAGCGCTACTTTGTATACATAATCATTGGCACCGAGGTGTAAGACAAAAGGATGTAATTCATGTAATATCTCTGAAACTGATCACAGCTGCGTAAAAAGTTGCAGCTTTGTCCAAATGTCAATCAATTAGAACAATTATTATGTAAATTAGTGAAATAATATAGGATGATAAAGGTTAAATAAAAAGGAGTGGGCGGGGGCGGCAGTTCTCAATTTTTGCCCCACCCGAAAAAATTGAAGATCCGGCGCTGCACCCGCCATGGGTAGGTCGTGCTCCTCGGTGGGGACGTTTAATGAGCTGATGATAATGATCCCACCAAAAACATTTCATGTACAATGTTGCACAGACAGATATTTCTATACTGACAACGAATTCTACGTGTAGTACGATTCACGAAAGTTGACCACAAATTGCGCCTTCTCAGAAGAAATCTTACTAGATTAGTGAGGCAATAGAATAATGAAATATTGAACAATGTCATGAGCGTTTACAAAATACAATAAATTCGCCGTGTGGCTGCCACCGCACTTCTAAAGGTACTTAAAAATTATTCGGCAAAGTGGTCATCTTTCGTGAATCGTACTATATCAGTAAATACGGCTAATTTCGCTACTGTCGTGGAGGTGATGCGAAGATTTAGTTTCTGATCGAGTAAGTAATACACGTGTTTTTGGTGGGATATCAGTTCTTATTGTATGTTGCTGGTATCCATTCAGGATTTGTTATTTTAGGCACTTATTAATAGTTTTTAGAGATCCGTAGCCAAATGGCAAAAAACGGAACCCTTATAGATTCGTCAAGTCTGTCTGTCTGTATATTTCAAGGTTTCTAATATACATTTTTATGAATTGATTAGTTTGCGCGAGAGACACTTCCAAATTTGAAAAAATTGTCCCCCCCCCCTCTTAAATTTCTAAACTATGGTGTTGATAAAATCCAAAAAAATATATGATGTACATAACCATAAAATCTAACAACGAAATTTAGTTTGAACGATTTCTGGTGTGTAGTTATTTATTGATACGTCATAAACGGTGAACCACTATTTTCTCATATGAAAGCTGTAGTAAGTGCCTAAGTAAATAAAACATATTTTATTAACGTTACTTGTTGCTTATTTTTTAAGTTTCAGTTTAAGTTTTGTTAAGTTTCATGCCATTATTCATAACTTGGTGTGTGTCTCGTATAAAATTTCAAAGTCGCGGTTTCCACTCCGCAGAACTCGTCTACTCCTACGTCCATCGTTAAATACTTATCAGTAAATATTACATAAATTAACTTCATTAAATTTTCCTACATCTGTGACTTTAATTGCTATAAAAGCTAGATTCAAAGTGGGCTTTAAAGTGCGCCCTTAGGAACCAACACGTCAGAGTGAGGGCGACCTGAGTAAAACGCGTAATTACCAGAGAAATGATGAAAATCATTCATAATCAACACCGCGTACAAGTGCAAATGGCAATTACGAAGCCCCATTCAGCAAATTACACGCTCTCGGAATATCTTAATACGGTGGGATCGCCCGCGTGGAAAAAACGGGCTGTAATCAAATGTAACATTAAAAACGTATTAATTCATTTGGTTTTGTACTCTTTGCGTTCTAATGGAGAGAAAATAAATAAATATCCACTGACATTCACAGAGCACCATCTAGCTCACAGATTTCCCAATACAGTACAATGTATATTCGGATGTCTGTGATCTAGCCCCAAGTTAAGCGTGAAGCCTGTACTCGTACTTATGTACATCCTTTTTTTTATAAAAAATTACAAACAGACATGTTAATGCACACAAATGTGTGTACTGCCCGGGGATCGAACGTAACACCAAATGGGTCGTCAAATTAAACATTAAAATGAAAATGTATTAATTCATGTGGTTTTGTACTCTTTGTGTTCACTCTCTCTTCAACTTATCGTAGTCCAAAGCTGGACATAGGTCTTCTCCATTTTGCGCCAGATTGCGTTCTAATAGAGGGCTACTTCCCATCTGCGTAAACTTCCCATTTCGTAAACCTCAAATTGTACCTAACAAAAAGTTGCGTTTCGTAAACATTCTATATTTGATACATTTATTCCCATTTCGAAAACATTTCAATAATTGCATGTTTTGGTCCCCCATTTAGTAAACTTTCTGTTGAAATGGGTACAGTCAAGTAAGTTATATATAACACGAAAGTAATAATAACGTTGTCATATATTTTTAATCCCAGATCAATAGTCGAGTTATACGTATTTATTATAAATATTGATATTTAAGAACCTATAAAAATTTACCATATAATATAATTACGACCATTTATTTACTATACGAAATAAAGACAAATCACCTTTAATTTTTTAAAATGAAATCACAGTTTTATTTGACTATTTCAATGACAACATTATTAAGTATTATTTTTTATTCAGAAAGTAATATTTTGTTAACGCGAGATTATCTCCCAGCCCAACTTCTAAAAGTCGATGCAAACTGATACAGTTCACACCATACACAATTATAACATAACATGCAAAATCAACTGTAAAAAATACACAGATTTGTCATATAAACAAAACCACTATTACAAAGTTAAAAACAAATACTACAAAGCCAAAAACAAAACATTATACATTTATTTAAAAAAAAAATCAATTATTTTTTTCAATTTTTGGAATCGCCAAGTATATTGTTAATTTGTATATCGTTTTAGATAGACCTTTTCCTTCGTTTTGTTATCATTTCGCCATTATTGTAGAAACCTAAAAAAATATATAATAAAATTAATCAAAGCAATAATGTATGTTATTATTATATGTTTATCTAAAGCAGAAACAAAATTGCGTACGTTCCTTTTCTTTTGCGGCATATGGTATTTTGAAACACAGTAACCGATTTTTGTTGATGGAGAATCTATCTCAATACTGTGAATCTTTTAAAAACCTTTATCTACTTTCAATTTAATTTGACACTGACTGTACAGTACAAAAATAACAATAGAAACAAAGTTTACCAAATGGGATTAAATGTATGAAGAAATGAAATGTTTACGAAACGCAACTTTTTGATAGGTATAATTTGAGGTTAACGAAATGGGAAGTTTACCAAATGGGATGTAGCCTAATGGAGAGGCAATATGATGCCAATTCAGCTAATTTAATATGCGCTAAATGGTCAGGCGTATTACTTACTACCATCAGGTAAGCATCCTGACCATCCTTTACACTTTGTATCATAAAACAAATACTGCAGCATTTAAAAAATTGGCCCTAAGTTGCCAATTAAATAACAAATATATAGGCAAATAGCGCTCAGTATGGACTCACCCTAATCTTCCAAAGGTTTCGCCATTAAACATAGTTACAGCGAGCGGTTAGCGTATTGTTAACGCGTAATTACTTAATGGGTTATTGGCAGGTGTGTACACAATGCCTTCTAATATAACTCGGAAATTGGTACGCTTTGCATAATCAGAACGAGGAAAACAAGAGTCTGGATGAGGAAAACTGGTGAGTTCTCATCGTCCGTGAACCGCGTCATGTGGCCTATTACTGGCACGCGACCATTTGGGTGATGATAGGCCTGTGATGGCGATAATTGGTAACTAATGGGACATCATTATCTATTACCTATATATAAATTAAATTTGACGGTCTGTTTGTAATATTGAAATAAACGTATTTACTCCAATTATATTAATTTTAATTTCACTGAAGACTGAATCATTTCGCAAATTCAAAAGTGTAAGTTTATTTTATAATGTCTCAGAAAACACTGAAATATTCATCTCATAGGGAATATATTTTTGGTTTAGAAGTTTATTGAAAAAATCAAATGATAAAAATTATGAATGAGGTCCTTTTTTGAAAGTAAAAATGTATTCCCTCGGTAAGGGCATCGCAATCAAACGAGAAAATGGTGAAAATAAAACAAAGTTGTTGCGGGGACCGCGGCCAGTTTAATGGATATTTGCTCTAAGGCTGTGCGGGCACGAATTAGAGAAACTGCTTTAGGTATATTGTAATTAGGATAAACAAATATTACGCTTCATTTTGCATAAATGTTTATAAATACACTACAAGGGAGACTTAAGGTCCAACTAAATTTGTCATTTCACCATGATGTTTATGAGTTGCATGCTTTTGAAACTTTCTATATAAATATAGTTCTTTGGTTTAGTATGCTGTTTTATGGGCACACTCAATTTCTTCAAGTTCTCGGCACACCTTTGTGATTATTGCTAAGCTAAATAAAATACCTTAAATTTATAAAATTACCAAGCTTTTAAAGAAATGTATTATATATAATATTAGTGTATTCCATACGACATCTGACATTTACCCTCGTTTACAAGAAACACAAGCTAAAATTAGCACATAGAACCGCTATACCTCGTTACCTCTATTTCTGGTGAGGTATGTTTAGGCTAGAAATGAAGGCTCGAATCAGACATAAAAATAAAAAGCATGCTTTAATTTGTTACAAATTATCAATTACGACACGTCGTCTACGGTGCGCCTTCGGGGTGTTTGTTCTACAAGTGTGCGTAAGAGCGAACTATTGCGAACGTGGGAGCGAGACAAACATTGCGTGAATCAAATTATTCCTCCCCCGGGAACACACTGACCAAAGTGTACTTATAATTTTAGTTTAAGTAAGACCGAAATAACGGTTGTTTTAGTTTTAAGAGTAGTCCCAAAGGAGTTGTACAAGTTGATGAATAATGGGGAGAATGGACTATTTACATTATAAAAGCTCGTACAAATGGACATTTCATTGTATCCCCACGCATTAGAATTTATGGTTTGTGACCAATGATGTAAAAAAGTATGGATTCGTGATATGCTCACAAAACAATCGAAAAAAGTGTTCCAAATGCAGTGACTGCACACATACACATATTTCGAATTTCGAACACATTTACCTAAACAAAAGAGTCTAAACTGTATTCTCTTTGGCGGTTCGTTTTTGAGGCACGAATGGCGTCACTACTTTTATATATACAGAATGCAGAATGAACTGCTGGATATAGGTGTCCCCCATTTTGCGCCAGATATCCCGGTCCTCCGCCTCATCCAGCCTTCACCAGCACATTTATTACGTACATAATGTACATGCACTCAAATGTCCTTAATGGAATTGAACCCAGACTCTGGCGTAATAGCGATCCCCCCAACCATTATCCAACTGGAAAGTCATAGTCACCACTCGCTGTACGAATACTAATTGCAGGTACACACTTACCTTGGTTAGTTTTAATGGCTCTTTGGAAACACTTGGCGCGGGCTCTTGATGAAATTACCCTAATTATCTTTACCGAATTGTATATAATAGTTTTGGGGCTAAGTATATGTAAGGTAAAGCTGGTATTTAATGGAATTTAATAACTATTCTTTCAAGTGGCAATCCTTGTGAGCGTTATGTGTTTTTTTTATGTTATAACTGTACAGGACATTTATAGATAGACAGTTATTATCCTCCATCAATGCCGCACTGCGCCCGTCACTCGAGACAACAGATGTTAGGTCTCTTATACCCGGTAATTTCACTAGCTACAGTGCCCTCATCTCGAAACACAGAAGTGCATAACACTCCTGTTTCACGGGACGACGGCACTGCGGTGGTACCTACCTAGACGACTCGGTATCGAGTCTACCACCTAGTAAAAATATATTTATGTACAGAATACACACAATACCATTTTATCCCAATTGAAACATGGATGTTGTACGATGGGAACTAAATTACGGGATAGCTTACTTATGTGCTTCTTTTTGTAAAAATATTCATATTAGATATATATATTTAGCAACATACATTTATAAGATAAAAATCGATCGAACCATTACAAACAGATATATTCATGCACACAAACGCTTGTACTGCACGGAGATTGAATCCGGAATCTTTGGTTAAATCTTCTCAACCTTACTACTAAACCATATCGGTCGTCCTCTCCCATACCGTCCTAACTATCAATAACCCATAATAACATCGTTTATTGAAACCTTAATGTATTAATCAAAACTGCTTCTGATCCATGGAAATCGTACCCAATCAGTGAGTCGACTATTACGGTAAAGTAAACGCCGTAAATTCTACTTTATAATTGTGTACTCATTACAACTGTCTCGCTCACACACCATACCGAAGACAAGGACAGCTGTAAATCTATTTTCTAACAGGAAGCTGCTTGGTGAATGCCCAACATCTCTAATATAACGCCTGTAGCAAATTAATCCATATCCGACGTAAACAAGATACGCAATTTGATTTAACTAACCACTCTAGCGAGAGCCCTCTGGTTTAAGAAAGTGCATTTGAAATGTACTCGAGAAGGGTTCAAGTGTTAATTGACGTTGAATTAGGATCTACTAGTAAACACGTGAATACGAGACGAGGCAAGTTCACTTTCATACGATAGATATAATTAATTGTGATTTGTGGTTAATTTTCTAATGCACGAGACAGTTTTTTCAATTCCCAAATTTAAATTGTATAATAAAAGTTTGGATAGCTAAAAAATTTTTGTAATAGCCCCAAATTATTTGAATTAAATTTAAACGCTTTTAAGTTTTCATCTTAGCTAATCGATGGTATACAAAATCGTTGAAGCCCAAAAGTTAAGCTAAGTTAAATCCTGCTGTGAACAATTGTTTGGGCAAGAAGGACAAGACAATGTATTTAAGGTATGTAATGGAATAAGGTTAATGCTGTATTAAAATCGCTTCGAAAATTGGCCATTATTTGTCAAAAAAAAGAAATGACAAACAACTGTTATTGTGGGATATCCATAAGAGATAAAATGGTAATCTAGAATATAGGGAAATGGAGACAAAAAAGCCACTTTGTTTTATACGAGTACTATGTAGTGTTTTAAGACTTGACTAGCAACTGGTGTGCATTGTATAGAGTAAGGTGCCATGTAATACGGGAGATCGATTGACAGATCTGGCAGCTCGCCAATTTACCATCCACGTGTACACCCAGTTCAACCACTCTTTCATCTTAGAAAAATAAGACATTAGGAAAAATTTAAAAGAGCGTCGATGGCTCAATTGTGTGGACTGTCGCCTTCCTATCCGATGGGCGCAGATTCAAATCCCGCCACGTACCAAGGTAGTTTTGAATTTTCGAAATTATATGCATCCGATAGATACGGTGAAGGAAACATCGTGAGGAAACCTGCACACGCCTGCGAAGAGATTCAAAGGTTGTGCGTGAAGTCGGCCAATTCGCACAGGGCCTGCGTGCACGACGGCCCTATACACCCTTTACGGGTACACTCGTGCTCGGTGGGTTCGGTTAATGAGCTGATGATGATGAGGTAAAATTTGTGATGATGAAGTATTGTCATAAATAAGGTAAACATAACACGTCATAAATAAGGTAAACATAAAGTGCGGGTGATCTTTGTCGAGCAAAGAATTCTGTTAGGTCGAGAACGAAGCGAGTATAATTATTTATTTAGTAAAGTTTTTTTTATTATTATTATATTATTATTGTTTTTTTTTAGTTGACATTATGACCTCGCATGTACTTTAATGACATTCTCACATTATTAATGATTATTGTTTAAATTTCGTACTGCATTTAATATTAATGATTTTTTACATAGTTTAATTAAGAATAACAAATTAATGGCATGTCGACGAAACATTTGCACATCGATAGATCGATAAAACATGTATGTTCGCCAATTAGTTCATAAGACCTCAAAAATGTATTGACCATGTTTTTATGCAAATAAATGTTATTATTATTATTATTATAATATTGGCAGTTTTTTAAATAAAAATTTAAAAATGTGTTTCGTGCAAAGAAGGCCAGATAAGGATACTTATAGATAATACATAAAAAAATACTCAAAACCATATCTGGTTTTGAATCCTCGAAATCTTTAGAAATAGCCGGTATTTACTACATATTTCAAAATTTGAAATGACGCCATGACATAAATAAAAGTCAACTCATATCTAACTATAAGGTTAATTTATGATTAAGAAAAAAAAACGACATAATTGTCTTTAAGTCGTCTTCATTGGCTGATTACTTCTTGTAAACATTTTAATTGCCTATCTCTCACATACAGTAAGTATCGTTGCATGTGCAGTCTGCATTGTTACCATATCGAGACATGGTGCCACAAAACTTGGCACTCCCTCAAGGGTTGCACGTTTCGGATCGCCTGATTTTTTATTACTAATCGACTCGGTCAAATTATGGATGTGTTGGCATGCTGTGGCAGGTTCCGCAATATATCGTTTCAACATTGATGAGATTTTATATGCAATGAATCGGTCAGTAAGTTAAAATTTGATAGTCATTTTGTCACTTTTAAGCAAAACACCATTTGTTGATAACAAATTTCGATAAGTCAGAAATTCTGATTTACATATAGGTGCGTACATTGATCTACCATTTTCCCTCGTTAGATAGTTATAAGGAAACCTGCGCACGCCTGCGAAGAGATTCAAAGGATGGTCGATTAAGGCCTAATCACCCTATACGGGTTGGGCTCGTGCCCCGCGGTGGGAACGTTTAATGAGGTGATGATGATGAGACAATTATGCATTGAGTTCGTATATAAATGTATTCAGAACTTTGTTTCACTTAAGTTAAATAGGTTTCGTTCAGGAAAATATGGATTTGAAATTTGAGAATAGAGTTACTGGAATTATAGCGGAAAAATATTTTAGTATTCGAAGAAATGGGATATATTTTACTCCATCGTCGAATTCCTAATCGCAGTTTAGGAACTCTTATTTTTGTATATGAGTAGCTTATTTTCTTGCAAGATTTATCATACTTACAAATAGCTCTACTGTTTGTGATATATATTAATTAACAAGTTCCTTATAAAGAATGGCAAATTAGTAAAATTGCTATATCAGACACAACAATGTTTAGAAAGTTACCAGCATTAAAAACCAGTTACAAAAAAGTCGCTATAAGTGATTCCATTAAAAGTTGCATATTTCTAATTTCGTTGCATAAGTGATTTACGCACTTCTCTTAAAAAAGACCTTGACTCTGCCTCGAAATCTTAATTTCCCGAACAAATGTCATGTATTCCTATTTATTAGCGGCGCGCTCGCTTGCCAAATGCTCCAAGATCAAGGCCTTACTAAATCATCGCCGAATCGTAACTTTTAAATTATTTCTGAGACTGTCGCTTTGACAAGATGACGTTAACTCAGAAACATTTTCTACAAATATGAACCTTAAAGTTTGTACATAGAGTACCAAATTCAACGTTTATATTTCCGGACAATCTGTTCCAGTAAATCATAAATGATAAATGATTCTAGCTATCTGAAATTAGAAAGGGCCCTAGTTGCGCAATACAAGTGGTATCTATAACTGCGCACTTTTATAATTTATAAAAACTTCCTTCTTTGACATACGTAGGTTATGTTATTTTTACGTTAGAAACTTTGTTTTTGCTAGTAATTTTTTATTAGGTAAGAGTCTTTTAAGACATTAAGTGGACGGGACGATAAGTGATACGCCTGATAGTGTTGAAGGAAAGTGACAACAGTAGGTAGGCTGTAGGAAGGTATTTTCCGTCAACACTACCCTGCGGCAATCACCCGAGGCGACAGATGATACGTCTCTTATACCGGGTACATTTGACAAGCTACAGTGTCCTCATCACGAAGCACAGAAGTGCAAAACACTCCTATTTTACAGGACGATATCTGGCAATGTCGTGGTACCTACCTAGACGACTCAGTACCGAGTCTACCATCTAGTACCACTTTATCTGCTAATAAGCTATTTTAATGCCTTGTGACGACTTAGAGAACAATTGACACCACTACTGCTCTTCCCTCTGGTGCCGTAGGTTCATCTTCTCTCTTTACTATCTCTTTTCAACTTATCGCAGTTCACTGCTGGACATAGGACATAGGGGTCTCCCCTATTTTGCGCCAGATATCCAGGTCCTTAGCTTTCCTTATCCTGCCTCCACCAGTGCATCTTTCATCTTTCGCAAGCCATTGGGCTGGAGTGCGTCCTGCGGAGGGACATATTCTTATTGACCATAATCTCTTATAGGTACCTGTTACCAAACCTGTCAAAAACCCTTCAGTATCACAAAGGAGGGCCTGAAACGTTCCACTGCAGCCTTCCCACACAATATCGCAATGAGGAGTGCCCATACTTTACTTTTTGGTAAATTTTCTAAACCGTATTTTCTCTCTTGAATTTACTTAGAAATAGGTTGAAAGAGGTTTTCACCTAACATTACCTTTGGTCCAACACCCTTGTCAAACAATATCACCTCGTCCTCAAAGGCGTTTCCATAGGTACAATAAGCGTCCCCTTTGAAAGCACTGAAGAGGTCTCACGATTAAGTGAATAACAACAAATCCCGGAATCCCGGACCGAGCACCTGCAATATGTGCCGATCGCCGGTAATCCGGGATTACCCGGCTTATTTCTGGCAACATTTTACCCGGACTTTTCCTCGTTCACACAGTAATTATGTGGCAAACTATTTTTTTATCGACCGACTTCCAGGGAATGTGTCGGATTGGACATTTCGATGGCGTTTTGGTGGTTATGTATGAGGCAACTTTGTGTTGGAAATGTTCGTGGTTGTTTTGATATTTGCTGCTGTAAGTGGATTGTGAGCCCCTTGCCAAGTCTTCTTGGGATAATCTTCAAAGTTCTAGCTTGTTATGTAAGTAAGGAAAAAATATTACTGACCATTACAAGTAGTTTGAAAACTGATTGTAATCCATGATGTTTTCCTCTCTACAAGAAACATGTCAGGGGTTGTTTAATTACTAGGCATGGGCAAGAAACAAAAAATTTAAGAAACTCAAATTCTTTCCAAAATAGATATCAGGAACTGATTACGGAAATTCTAGAGTTTTAAAATTATTTTCTTATTAATAATGTTTCTTCATTTTAATACGTAGCTTTCCTAAGTATTATTGACCTACAACGTATAAGATAAGAGTTAAATATCGCATAATTTTACGATGTTCGCTTATACTAAATTACTCTTGAAGGACAAACATTTTATCAGTCGCCTTGAATTAGACGATCTCTTCACGAATTGCAAACATAATAATTCATCAACAAACTCTTGAAATATCAGCTCCCCATTTAACTTCCAGTAAATTAGCTTTCGCAAATGTAGCGGGAATTACTTGGTACTATAATTTATTATAATTATAGCGGGCGTTATTAACTGGCTTACTGAGAGGCGGAGGACGTACTCCGTTTGCGAGGGATCACCTCCTCGGGCTCTATTGCACTGGCATGCCATATTAATTAAACCGAACTGCTACATGCTGGGTGTTTCTATGTATGATATGGATTTTTTACAAAAAAGTATATAAGTATGTTTATCCGGTGTTTAGAAACCAAATTACAGCCTAATGCTTAGTTTGGGGCTAGATGGCGCTGTGTGTATGACAGTGGATATGTATTTGTTTATTAACATTTGAATATACATAATACTAAATTTGTCCTGCGGTATAAGATATTTTCCCGTAAAAACATAGCTTATATGTTAATCTCGAGTGTCTGCTTACTCTTGCCCATTTTATTAAAATCTGTTAAGTCGTGAACAAGTAATAAACACTAGCAAAATCCGCCTTTATAATAAAAGTTATCATCATCAGCTTAAAATGAGGAACAGATCTTCCTACAAATCATTGCCATCGGGATAGCACCTACTCGTATATTAGTGTGATACACATTTACATATAATGTGTGAAACAAAATTTATTAAGTAAAAAATCACAAAGACTGGCTGCGAGATTTGAAAATGATATATTACATATTATTAGATAGATTTTAAAACTTATATCCTAAACTATAAATTTAAATCAAAATTTATTTATTTGCAAGTAACATGGTGAGCGTCGGTGGCTCAATGGTGTGGACTGTCGCCCTCCTACCGGGAGGGCTGAGGTTGAAATCCCGCCACGTACCAACGTGTTTTCGAAGTTTCGAAAAATATATATACGTTATCCGACGCTCTTACGGTGAAGAAAAACATCGTGAGGAAACCTGCGCACGCCTGCGAAGAGATTCAAAGGTTATGCGTGAAGTCGTTCAAACCGCACTGGGCCCGCGTGGACGACTAAGGCTTAATCACCCTTTACGGGTAGGCGCGTGCCCGTTGGTGAGGACGTTTAATGAGCTGATGATGATGATAAGGAAATAAATTATATTTCGCGTATTCTATTTTTAATTCGGAAATATTTGTCGAGGCTCGGTGTGACAGATGTACCGCTGAGTGAGCAGAGCCTACCGCCGCTGACGCTCCAGCCCCGAGCACCTTCATTACACTTGTTAATTAAAATTTCAACAAATGTACTGCAGTAATTAATTGGGCGGGGATGAATACCGTTTGGAAATGGATACATTAAAATAAGTATTGTTCCAACGACTTCAAAGTACGAACAGCTGAGACGATCGGGAACACATTAATATATTACAATGAAAATGGCAGTGGGTTGCTAAAATAGCACGGGAGTTATTTGCGGGAACACGAACATAACTGAGTGTAATGGTTTCAAGCATTTATTTATTAATTGTACATGTATGGCACAAACACTTTCACAGAATACCAGTGTGAAGTAGTATTCTTGGTACTGCGTTTCACTGCATGAGTGAGGTTTCCGGACGCCCTTCCCCCCCCCTCTCCCCTCCTGCTGAAAGGCCGGCAACGCATTTCAGTGCCCTCTGGTATTGCAAATGTACATGGGCGGCGGTGACATTTACCATCAGATGAGCCGTTTGCTCGTTTGCCTGCTATAGCATAAAAAAAAAACAAAGTCTTAAGGTGTTTAGGTGTTTTATACAATTGTGATTTACTGATACATTTGACTTTTGAAAAGTAAAATTAATGAATTCACTAGGACCGTTAAGTTTCTTTAGTGTGTACTCTTGGAGGAATTATAATTATATTCAAGACCCAAGCGGATATTACCAGCTCATGATATTTACTATGCGGGTGTGGTGATCGTACCATTGTCTAAGGAGTTTTTTTAAGTCATAAAGTGATCAGGACGAACAGTTCGCTCACCTGATGGTGGGTGACACGCCTGAACATGACAGAGCAGTATTAAAGAAAAAAGCAGTTAACAAAGCGACTATTCTTCGTCAACACCGCCCTGAGCCCATCACCCGAGAGGTCTTTTATAGCTGGTAATTCTACTAACTACAGTGCCCTCATCCCGAAACATGAAGTGTACAACATTTCTGGTTCACTGAACAATATTAACCATAACTATCAAAATAAATCATCATCATCAGCGCATTAAACGTCCCCACCGAGGGGCACGAGCCTACCCGTATAGGGTGATTAGGCCTTAGTCGTCCACGCGGGCCCAGTGCGGATTGGACGACTTCACACACAACCTTCGAATCTCCTCGCAGGCGTGCATGAAGGTTTCCTCACGATGTTTTCCTTCACCGTAAGAGCGTCGGATAACGTACATATATTTTTCGAAAATTCGAAAATACATTGGTACGTGTCGGGATTTGAACCTCAGCCCTCCCGGTAGGAAGGCGACAGTCCACACCACTGAGCCACCGACGCTCTCCAAAATAAATAAACATATTATTGGCAACCCATCCGATAGTCGACCATTAGGATGGTTGCTCGATTTGACAACCGAATGCACCATATTATGTAGCCTCATGGAACTCCTTCACATGGAATGTTCTGGGATAAATAAATGTTATGAAAAAGGTAGCTTAATACAGAAATGAACTTGTCTTCAGAGGTCTTCAATGCAATCCTCAATAATATACGATATTTTGCTGATGTTTCCCCAACAGCTGTCGGATCCTGTCCATTTGGTTTGGAGCGAGGTCCGAGTCATCGGTTGTCTTGTCGAATAAGGTAATACCGGAAACACGTAGGGTTAGATTCACGCGTCGACGACCCCCGCTTGTATCACAAGGGATGTTTTAAGGGTTTTATAAAGGGATGACTTGGAAAGGTGAGTTATAGCTGTTTCCTTTTAAGGAAAGTTTGGCTTTTTGCCAACGTGGTGATAGATGTCATTATTAGTTTAAATATATGTACGTTATCCGACGCTCTTACGGTGAAGGAAAACATCGTGAGGAAACCTTCATGCACGCCTGCGAAGAGATTCGAAGGTGGTGTGTGAAGTCGTCCAATCCGCACTGGGCCCGCGTGGACGACTAAGGCCTAATCACCCTATACGGGTAGGCTCGTGCCCCTCGGTGGGGACGTTTAATGAGCTGATGATGATTAGTTTGAATTTTATTAAGCCAAGGATGCAAAGTTTGGCATAAGTAATTTTATTGGTGACTGCTACTGCTGTTATCCCGGCGGTATCACCCGCAATATAAAATATTCTCCTGCAGTTAAACATAACCTAAAATCGCTTTGTTAAAGTTCGCAGCTCACGCGAGGCGTCATTGTGTCTGGTTTAAGATTGTATTGAAATCTTTAGACGGTAAACGGTTAAGGCTTTACTGCGAAAGGTTGACGAAAAGAGATGATAAAGTTGAAAAGAAAAAGCATGAATTTAGGGTTTTTGTATCAAAACGGTAATCAATCTAAAGCAAAATCCAATATTTATTTATCCACCTAAATCTCTAATTTCACCCCTTAAAGTGAACATTAAGAAATAAGAGCAAGGTTAGCAAGTTTCTCTGAAGTTTACGAGCCATAAGCGTGCGCCGCCGGGAGTCGACCCCATGATATACTGCCGCAGAGCACTCGTTAGCCACCGCGAGCTGCCGATCTATTACTGCGATGTTGCAAACTTTATACAATGTTACTTGTTTTTCAGTCAGGGAAGTTATCTGTGAAGGTATAGGTATCTTAAAAGACGTATTCAAAGACGTTTCAGTCTGATCAGAAGCTATCTGCATATTATTTAAATTGAAGTTGTTTATTTCAGACTTCAAAATCCATATCATATCCATGAAAAAAGAAATATGGTAAAAAGTACATAATTAAAAATAATCAGCTAATATTAATAAAAAAAATATTATTATAAATATAAATAAAAACTAAATACAATTGCAATAAATAAATCAAACAAATAAAATACAGCCACCCGCAACCTAAGTCAGGTCTCAGGTCACGTTTGCTGGAACATGGTCAACTACGAGAATCTATTGGCCCAAGGACCGTGTGTTCTTCGAAATTATAAATATTATAATAAATAATAGTATCGCATTTTCTCATATAGGTTACGTAGATCCAATTTACTTATTTAAGAATTACTTACGAGGGCTTGGAGGAAATCGCAATGGACGGTGTTTGGAGAGATGATTGAAATATAAAATCGACTCTTTGTAAAACACGCTTAGCAGTTGGGCCCGGCTGCTCTCTTAGGCTGGTAGTCGTTACTAGCCACCAATCCACCTGAGGACCGCGAAGTGGGTTGCGGCTACTACTTTGTGTAATATGTATTTACAAAAAAAATATGTATATAAGTATGTTTATCCGTTGAATAGTACCCATAATACAGGCTTTACGTTTAACTTGGGACTAGATGGCGCTGTGTGAATGTCAGTGGATATTTATTTATTATTATTATTTATTGACTACTAACTACCTACTCTTAACCATAGTAGGTCACGTGATATAACTCGACCTGTTTCCAGTATCACCTTATTCGACAAGACATAAGGCCTGTTGCATTCGGACGTAATAGGCTGGTTGATGATACAAAATGTTTAATCTAGTCTATAAATAAAGCATAAACGCGCATTTTCAGCTCGGTCAAAATACTATCTTTTCTTATATTAAAGTCGTAATGAGGAGCAGTTACTACGGCAGATGATGAGGTTCTTATCAGCCTGTTAACTTCGCGCTAACCAACGGTTATGCCACCATTAATGGTTAACGATCGTTCGCCTTTACGATACCTCAACGGGTATTTCGACACAAGCTATCACGATACTTAAACTGGGTCCGTAAAATTCTGTGGTTAAAGATAAACGGTCATTTTAACGGGTTTAAAACTGTTCCAGAAAATCTTGTTTATAAAAAAAAATATTACTGCATAAAATCGACCGGTGAAGTGACTGGTTCGTATGTTCGGTCTAGTAGAAAGTAGGAATAAATCAATTTATTAATGTTAGACACTGTGGGTAATCTCTTTAAGTTTAACAAAATATCTTGATTAAGAATTAAGATTCCAAAGATTTAGGATTTGCAATTATAATATTTTAACACAGATTTCCCAATACAGGAGATGGGGCAAGCCGCGTTTTTAAGTGCGACAAATGTAAGCTCAACGAGCATACACTGGCTGCCAGTTTTCGCTCTGTGAGACGAGTCAGGACGCACGAATATTAGAAGAAATTACCGTTTTTTCCCAAAATGCCATCCTTTGCAATTGTAACATGCCATCGTCGCAATGAATCAGTAAATTTTTCTAAGAAATATAATAACTTTTCACAGGTAAGAACCGAAAAGAAATTGCGACACTGGGACTGCCTATAAACTTGGCGGCTTGTCCAGTCTAATTGTATATTCGGATGTCTGTGTATTTTAAACACGGAAAAATCACATTGCAGGCAAAAATTAAGTAAACACAAAAATTGTAAGCACTTTAATTTATTGACAAGAACACTTGTCAATAAAGCGTAAAAGAAATAAGAATGTTTGGAGCATTTGTGTTTGTCCTAATCGGATATACGTCTATTGGGCTTCACTCAAGACTGTTATCATGATATCAGCTGTAACATAGCCAGAGGAAGCTTTTGTCCTCCAAATTAATGATATTATCGACAAATTTTTCAGTGTCATAATAATGTAACAAAGCTTCAATTTGTGTACATCTCCCATCATCATCAGCTCATAAAACGTCCCCACCGAGGGGCCCGAGCCTACCCATTTAAGGTGTATAGGGCCTTAGTCGTTCACGCGGACCCAGTGCGGGTTGGACGACTTTACGCACAACCTTGAAATTTCTTAGCAGGCGTGCGCAGGTTTTCTCACGCATTTCCTTCGCAGTGAGAGCGTCAGATAACGTACATATAATTTCGAAAATTCGAAATCACATTGGTACGTGGCCGGATTTGAACCTCATCCCTCCCGGTAGGAGGGCGTTCACACCATTGAGCCACCGACACTCATCTCACATAAATCCTTGAATTTACATGTAAATGACCCTTGTTTGCCATCAAGGGATTGGTGTCATAATAAAACACGAGCTAATGGTGCTCCGTATTGCTTATGTGAGTATTTTAGGCTTGTACGTGAGCGAACATAAGCGAACGTATGTCTCTACTGAACCAATGCAAACGAGTACCACCACTCATATGTTTATGAAATTATCATACCGTCCCCATTGTGTTTATGTATATATGTTAATGTTTGTGTAATTTATAAGCTTACTTTATGAGCGGCTAAACCCTTTCTTTAAGGTAGCACAGATAATAAGAATCAGAAAAAAAATATTCTATACAGTTCTAATTTAACATGCACTTTTGTGTTTCAGGATGAGGGCACTGTAGCTAGTGAAATTACCGGGTATAAGAGATCTAACATCTGTTGTCTCGGGTGTCGGGTGCGTGCGGCATTGATCCATCAATGCTGCACAATAACTGTCTATCAGTTGTTGGTCTCCTTCAATACCGTTTTGTCATGGCTAGGCGTATCACTTACCATCAGGTGAGCGTCCTGACCGCTCTGAACACTACTACTTTTTACAGCTGTAGTTGTTAATTAGTCTTGTTATTGTTTGATTACTGGTATTTTAGGTGGCTTAGAGCGTCGGTGGCTCAGTGGTGTGGACTGTCGCCTTCCTACCGGGAGGGCTGAGGTTCAAATCCCGACACGTACCAATGTATTTTCGAATTTTCGAAAATATAAGTACGTTATCCGACGCTCTTACGGTGAAGGAAAACATCGTGAGGAAACCTTCATGCACGCCTGCGAAGAGATTCGAAGGTCGTGTGTGAAGTCGTCCAATCCGCACTGGGCCCGCGTGGACGACTAAGGCCTAATCACCCTATACGGGTAGGCTCGTGCCCCTCGGTGGGGACGTTTAATGAGCTGATGATGCAGGTGGCTTAGTCTATTTGTAACTATACTATGGAAGAGCGGTGCCGTCTACCACAAGCATTGAAGCTTAAATGGGAGCATCAACTACTTCCTACCTGTATTAGACTAAGTTGCGAATACAACGATTTGTGTTATATACAGAAGTAAATATTTTTTACTTAAATTAAAACATACTTAAGTATACCTTAGGGTTTTAGGTTAAAGAATTTATTTCTCAAAAGAAAATATTCCTTTTTCCTTAACATGAGAAATACAATAAGACATTAGTAAATATTATCATCTTTCGCTAGACGGGCACCAGTTCCAGTTACAAAAAATAATACCTAGTAGGTTGGTCACGATATGAACGCGGGAACCTAGTCACTAATCGGCAAACGCGGTAACCTAGTCAAATTCGCCATCATAATAGGGCAATTTAGTTTCAAATTTTTAATGATCATAGTATAAGCCAATATGATCGTTATGTTACGTTCGTGTTATGTAGTAGGCATATCAGTAATTATAAAACCATCGAATTCAAGCTTGCCTCAATGAGTATGAGGATTTACACCATTACAAGCTAGAATCTAGTCTAGTACTCTGTGGCATTTTGATGAAGGTAAACCGTTGGGGTAAACATTATTGGAACGGTTCTCGTGAACTTCAACATGTGTCTGTGACTGTTAGAAATCAGAAACAATAGAAAATCAGTCAGTAAGACGCCTGCTTCCGGCTTTGAACCGACGAGATATCTTCAAATGTAGGAATCGAACTTATAAAATTCGTAAACACTGCGCATTTCCTCTCTGTACGAGCCCAAGTCGGGAAATCATCGGAATAAAAGGAAATGATCAGCCGAAGCGGCAGCCGACGACAAATAGAATGACGCAAAGACGTCTGCCACGGAAATGGTCCACGAGAAGATTTGGGAGTCAAGTTGCCTGAAGCTAACCTTTTCATCTTAGAGTTTGCAGCGTTCTGATAAGATAATTTTAAACTGTTGTCGACGAAACACAACACAGCTCTGCTGTGAAAAACTGATTATGAATCAAGGTTGTTTAAATTTGGAATCGGTATGCCAGATATGTGCAAATAATTTCTTGTAAAGATAACTTGGTTTTCATGGTGTATGTTATACATAATATACTACACTTAACGTTTTTGTTCCTGATGTCTGAGTTAGCATCAATATTAAATTGCAACTCCTAATCATGAAAAAAATGAAATTAGTTCCACAGCAATGTAATGTGCGATAACCTGTGCCCTACAGTGGTCCACTGTTCATTGATGATGACATAATGAATGACCTTGAAAAAATTAACCCTAAGATCAAATACGATGTATTACAATTTTACAATGTCAATTCCGTAGTAAGAGTTAGGAAATAAATTATGAGTATCTTAAAACATGTATACAAGTAAAAAATAAAACTATCCATATGCCCACGGCACTAATAGCAAACCCATTGATCCAATCGTAAAGAGCTCTTAACGCTCGAGCCACAAAGGTCACAATACCCAAGGGAATGATCCAGGCTCGTAACGACAACGAATATAACTCGTAAATCGCAAATGTTAATGCACAAAACAATGTAAAGATCAAACATGAGTTACCGAGAATCGAGCCCGTTAACTGCCAATTGGCAAGCAGCACCATTGAGTGGTACGCCTTTCAATAGGCGGCTTTCAGACAAATTGCTAGAGCCGATGTGCTAAAATATTGAATTACCGTGACAGCCTCAAATATAGGGCATAGATCAACTAGGGCAGAGAGCTCGCGTGAAACAAATTTACAATCATTATGAGAATATTTGGGGAAGAAAATATTGTGTTCGTTTTTTTTAAAGGAGCAACATAACTAATGACTACTTATGACTATTTCGTGTCATAAGACACGGAATAGTGCATGAAATGAAGAAAAAGAGAAAGAATAACATACGATTTGATGAAAGCCAAGAAAAATTAATATACGAGTATCTATTGAAAAAGGAGTGTTTAAGAAAAATACACCCATTATTATAGCTACCACAGAGCAAGAGTTATGAAAACAATCTTGGCTACCGTTTTTTAAGATGTCCCATGCACACCTTTGCTGAATCGCTGTAAAGTATAGTATCAACATACACGCTACCTGAATCGAATAAGAAATTGAATGATTGCAAGTTTGAATGTTTTTGTAAGCGTTTGTTCTGCACTTTGTCAATATAGATTAGGTATGAGTATTTCGTTGATTAATTTATTTCATTATTTAATCTAAACTAAATAAATAAATATCCACTGACATTCACATAGCGCCATCTATCTCCAAGTTAAGCCTGTATATACATTTTTTAGGTAAATAAATACATATTATACATAGAAATCACCCAGACCATTACAAACAGACATGTTCATGCACACAAATGTTTGTGCTGCCCGGGGATCGAACCCGAAACGCTTGGTGTTGCAGCCGACGTCGACCGCTACACCAAATGGGTTGTCAAAATAGTAAAAAAATCGTCGGTCGGTCGGTCGTAAAAATAAAGATAGCTTCACTGTAAAGTCGCCTTAACCATACCTTCTGTACATACGCACTCCTATGTTTACGAACGTTCACGTCACACTTTATTTATAATCTGCTGTGACAAAAACCTTTTCAGGGTATCTTAAACCTTCAAGCCTTCACCCAGAGCTGGTATTTCTCTGGCCTGGGCAATAATTGAACTGCGTCCAAGAAGCGCAAGCAGACAACATGGCGCGAGCCATGAGTGACGTAAAGGGCACCTATCCAATTGCTAGGCTGATGTCGGTGTATGTGTACTTAGTGTATATACTTGCATGTTTGCACGCTTGAACTGATGAACTGAATACTTTGTATTTGGAATTACAGCTGTAATTACCACTTTGTTGTACTGTCAAAAATGACAACATAATGATGTATTTATTAAACGGTTCATTGGTTCAACGGTTCATTGGGGACTGTTTGTTAATTTTCAATCTGGAGGATGCAGGTTCAAATCCCGCCACGTACCAATTTATTTTCGAAATTATATGTTGGAAATGTTGTTTTATTTTGATATCCCCATCCGTGGGAACCGTTATTTACCCGTTGCCTACCCGTTAATGGTGGCCTTAGTCATCCTCGCGGGCCCAGTACTGATTGGCCGACTTCTCGCAAAACCTTTGAATCTCTTCGCAGGCGTGCGCAGGTTTCCTCGCGATGTTTTCCTTCACCGTAAGAGCGTCGGATAACGCACATATAATTTCAGAAACTCTAGATCACATTGGTACGTGGTGGGATTTGAATCGGCGTCCTCCCTCCCTATCGGTAGGCAACAGTCTACATCATTGAGCCACCGACGCTCATGTAAAAAGCTAGTTCGGATGTAGTTCTGGTTCGGACTGTAGTTCTCTGCTGAGAAGAATCCAGCAAGTAACTAAGTAGTTACTCTTTAAAAAACGGTGTTTAGACCAGCATTGTATTATTTCTGTACAAATTATTATATAATTATAAAGCAATCATATTCAGAATTATAGATTTTCTAATTTATCATATTAAGATATTGGTAAAGATATCATTTACAAAAAAGTAAATCGTCTAACCGTTTACCTATGAAATAAATAAAAGTTTACGAAGCTCACTCGTCGATGGCCCAAGGGTGTGGACTGTCGCCCTCCTACGGGTAGGGCTGAGGTTCAAATCCCGCTACGTACCAATGTGTTTTCGAAATTTCGAAATTATATGTACGTTATCCGACGCTCTTACGGTGAAGGAAAACATCGTGAGGAAACCTTCACGCACGCTTGCGAAGAGATTCTAAGGTTGTGTGTGAAGTCGTCCAATCCGCACTGGGCCCGCGTGGATGATTAAGGCCTAATCACCCTATACGGGTAGGCTCGTGCCCCTCGGTGGGGACATTTAATGAGCTGATGATGAAGCTCACTCAGCTAAATACATTATTAATATTATTTTGTACCCCTTTCGAATATCCAATTTTACAAGTCATTAAAATTGTTCAGGACAATACTTAAAAATAACCAGGTCAAGTACTTGGAAACTTCAAACCGTAATTGGCTCAAATCCAGGAGTTGCGAGTTGATGAGCATTCGGTGGAACACATTACAACTACACTAACTAAATTGTCCAAGATGTCAGTTTTCATTTTCAAAGTATTGAAGCACTCCGAGTTACGTCAGACAGCACGCTTTTTCTTTACTAGTTGAAAAAACTTAATAAAAAGCTTCAATAGTAACTATTAAAGGGTGTTTTTTCATTTTAAATTTTATATTTAGACATCTCAGACATCATTTCCAACTGAAATTATTTATTTCAATTCTCGTAACCTGGAAATCTCATCCAATTAAAATATAAAGAATTGTATGATCTTACTAATTTGGTTTGATGATCTCGTTTAGAGAAATCCAACGAGCCTAAAACAAATAGGGTTATATCATGAAATTAAGTAGATGCTAAGACCACCTTCCTCTTTCATCATCATACCTTGGACAGTAAACAGGCATTTAGTACACATGAAGACGAATCTGACGAACCCAAACACAGTTCGTTCGCGTAGTTTAAATGATGCTACGACCACTTTTTGGTTTTATCATTTAGTTAATAAAAAAAATTAAAAGAAAGTGTTTATTCAGTTTAGGTCCTTACAGAACACTTATGAATGTCAAATGAAGCTACCACTGGTTCGGGAGGTAGTTTTCCAGTGAGAAGAAACCAGCAAGAAACTCAGTAGTTACTCTTTTCAAAAAATTTGCTAGCTCATTTAGCTCCGATGAAGACAAATCCTTCGATCTCAAACACGATGGAGTTCTAGCGTATAGTTAAGGATATGCCTACCTTAGAGATGCATCATGATAAACTCGATACTATCATAATATTGCGTCATCAAGTTTACATAAGTTTGCTAAATTAAAACTCAATCGTACATCGCGAATGGGTCTTTAAAAATCAAAATACCATCGAAACATTCATACATACAGGTGAAGCTGAAAAAGCATGTTAAAAGTGGTATTTTTTATCCTTTATAGGCAGACATTTGACCGCTATCTCACCTGATGGTAAGTGATGATGCGGCCGAGGATGGATCATGTCTGCCTAGACAGCATTCACTCTTGCCTTGAAGACGGTTGTAATGATCGGGAACACATAAGGAGACAAAGAGTTCCATTCCTTTGCGGTGCGCATTAGGAACGAGACACCAAAGTTCATAATCTACGATATACGTCTTTTTTGCCACTTATAAATGCCGAAAGCATTATAATAATCCTCTGATATTAACGAAAATAAACATTTGATCCCATTTCAGATTAAACGCTAATTGTAGCTTCTCATCTGTAACGGAGATTGGTTGAGATCGCATTCGATCGAAACGCATCGTTACGGATGAAAGATACAGGGGCCGTGATAACTCATGTTGAATACTTACGTCCAATAAACCAATAAAAAGCCCATCATTGTGTTTGAGTAATGCGATGTGCGGTGATAAATAATATTTTGTATGTAATAGACAAATATAGTTGGCAGCGCGCAGCATTGTGAAGTTAACACGTTACAAGTAGGGTTGCCAACTTTTTTTAGCAGAAATAAAGTATATCTGATTTTAAAGGAGGTAAAAAAAAGAGTATGCACTTATAAAAAAGAGTATCATTTATTTTTATCTTTTAAAAAGGTATTTTTAGTACTTCTTGCGGCACATAACAAATTTTCATTATTTTTAAAGGTATTGAATGAGTCTAAACATTCTAACTCTAAATTTATATATATCAAGAGCTCATTTTTGATTAAATTCAATGAAGCTCTGTTTCTCTCTTCTCGCCACTTTACATTCATGACCGAAAAGACTCTTTCTGTAAATGCTGAAGTGGCGGGAACAGAGAGTATATAGCTAATATTTTTTTTTAAACAATCAAATTCTTGAGGACATTTTTTAAAAATATATTGCCATTTTTCAGCGGTGCATTTTTGTATAAAGTCTGCGTTATTAAACAATTCGGCTTCGAGCAATTTTAAAATTGATACTTCTGAATATAAAGTATCCATGTCTATGTTTAGTCTTTTTAAATTAAGTTTTCCTTCTATAATTTGTTCTAAATGATTAAATTCAACAGTAGTCTTTAAAGATATTGTATTTAGTGAATACAGCCAGTTATCATTACTAAAATCAAAGTTTTTTTGTAAATAGTGGACTTTTTAATTCTGATTAAGGTTTTTGCGTATTATTACGGACGTGCACTAAACATTTTGTAAAAAAAGAGTATTTTAGCGTACTTTATTAGTGTTATAGATTATAGAGTACGACCACATGATATAGAGGACAATACTCTATTTTAGAGTACGGTTGGCAACCCTAGTTACAAGTGACACGAATCTAGGGTTGCAACGTTCTAGTATTTAAAGATTATGATGCTCGGTACACAGCCAAATACTTTAATAATGTACATACTCAATATGGAATTAACCATCTGCTAGTGGTCGGAACATAACTTACATTTTCCATATGATATTTTTTTGGGACAAGAACACTAACACTTATATAGACAAAACTCGAAATGAACACATCAAGTAGTTACGTAGTAGTGTTAATAGCTGATAAACTAAAGGAAACCGTTTGCGGTGGTTTACTTTGAGAGACGTCCCGATGGCCATATGGTTTACCATAAAGTCCAGCAAGTTTTAACTTGCTCTAAAATTGCCAGAGACGAAACGTATGCGTGGAATACAATCCGCCACCTAGTTGACGATGGTCGAACCAGACCTAAAAGATGCTCATTTGAAGAAAGATGAAGCACAAAACCGTGAAAAATGGTCATCATCATCATCATCATCAGCTCATTAAACGTCCCCACCGAAGGGCACGCGCCTACCCGTATAGGGTGATTAGGCCTTAGTCGTCCACGCGGGCCCAGTGAAGAAAAATGGTAAAACCATTTAATTTTATCTTCGTCAGAAATTTGGAATTGCACCCAGGCCCTATCAATCCCAATAACCATTAAACATCCCAATAAATATATTCGTGAAATATTCTAAATGTACATTGGTATGTGTCAGCCCTACACTGAAAAGGAGATGCGGCCGCGCCGGGAATAGAACCCGCGCCCGTGAACCCGACAGTGACACACATGCTCGGCAACTATATGCTGTTTCTACATGGTATTTTCGGAGCCATAAATAAGGGGGAGCGATTACTGTCTATGGTAATGATGCAGGTATCGACATACATTGTAGTTTGGATTACTTCACAGTACGTGTAATGGCCTACGATAAGTCAGAAGGGGCGTGCTATGGAACGACATTATACTATTAATAGCTATGGTTTTGGTATAAATATGTTACAGAAAGGTGCATTTTTTTATTTCAAAAGTAGGCTCTCGTATAGTAGACGATTCACCTGGTCAAGCCGGTTCATGAGAGCCGTGGCATGGCTCGTCATCATTTCTAATTCGATCGCAGTGAAATATTATTTCGTTATCAGATTATCTACTAAAACAATGTATAGGTACCTACAGAGTAATACTGACATATACTCAAGTTTAGAAGATCAAAACAAAGACAATGAAATAAGAAGGATTGCAGTAAGTGAACGCAATCTCTTCATTATACTATTCCAGAAGGGATCATTGATTTATTGCACCATTAACTTGCACAAACTATAAGTGCTGCCATAAAGCGATACTGTTTAAAAATACACACTAATGAACACAATACGCGAAACAAATTGGAGTCGGCCGTAGCTCCGTTCCACCTTCCACAATTGCCTACAATTATCGTCACTTTACAAACACACTGAGCATATACATCCTTGCTGTTTCGAAATAAGGTTACTATTCCTTCGTCAGAACATCTCGCGTTGGCAATTATAAACCAAAAAAGGTTATTTGTGAGCACAGATGTATCCTGTTTTAGTAAGTCCATAAACGTGGCCCATAAACAAATAGTGCAATTGGTAACAGTACATCAGTTTGGTAAGGAGCTAAATTTAGCCGAGGAAACCACGAGTTGGCTCGGTGTGTTGGAGCCATTATTGAAGTGTTTGGTTACGATTATGAAGCTCTTAACACAATACAGCGTTGCAAAATAGCCATGGCAAAAATCAGTACACAAATATAGGCATATACCTAACTAACCTGGTACCACATACCTAAAGGTCTAATAAATGCTACATTTTGGTCCAATATAAAAGTATAAATATATATATTTATTTATGTGTCAGTTTATTGTATATATATTTAATGTTCAGTTTATATATATATATATATATATATATAATGAACTGCCGGCGCCTGCAACAAATGTTAAATTGGCTACTGCGACGCATTTTGACACTACACATTTACAACTTCTTTTAATACCAAAGATCCCATAAAAACTCTTCGTCAATCATCTGTAATTTCATGTATATTTGCATTTGAACTGACATTAATCCCATATCCGCAGAGTCGCCAAGCCGCCTCACGCATAGCATGAGTGTTGCCACCTGAGTTTTAGAAAAAGAGTTTTTTGGACGTCAAAAGATTTTCTGTCCTAAAAATGTATTTTTTTAGCTCGTCTAAAAAAAAGCTCGTCATGACCGATGAAATAGCAAAAAAGTACTTGTTAGCATGTCGAAAACTTCATATTTGCTAACATTTTTAAGACAGTGAAAGAGACCTAGATTGCTCTTTTCGGGCTAAATCGTTAAAAAAGGAGTTCACCTATACTAAAAAGTGCTACATCTAGCTACGAAAGGGCTAAGGTGGCAACACTGGATAGCATCTCCTGGCACCCGGCGAGAGATTAAGATTTAACTTTACACAACATTAACTCTGAGAGTTTGGCGGCCTCCCGAATATCTGTTTTTGCCGCCACATTACCATGTCAAGGGAGACACACTGCTGATGTCACAGATTTTATAGCACTTGGATCAAAGTTTCGCAATGTATGCATTTGGTGTAATGATTGAGGTATTTATAGAGGGGTTTGATTCCCGAGCAATGATGTAAAAAGTATGGATTCGTGATATACTCACAAAAGAAACGAAAAAGTGTTCGTTTTGAGGCACGGATGGCGTATCTACTTTTATAGATACAGAATATCATTGTTCCCGAGAAGAACAAACATTTTTGTGCATGAATATGTCTGTTTGTTTCTATGAATAGTATGTATCTATTTTACAAGTATATGAATGTTTAACCGTTGCTTAGAACCCTCAGCTTAGCTTCACGCTTAACTTCGGACTATAATGTCAGGCTTTTTATACAGTCATTTCTAAATAAATCTTAACCGCATGTTTTAAGCTACGGCTATGTAAGAGATTCCTCCGAATGATAAGATCACTCGAGTGACTTTGGATTCATGTGTATCTCTGACCATAAGGATTGACGGACATTTATCTTCTCACTAATACCAGGTAAAGACGAGGTCAGAGTATGCTTTTGAGGACAATCGTTTAAATGTCGTTAACTACCTAACAATCCTTAAAGATGGGTTAATCCAGGATAATTAAGGGTAATGTTACACCTAGAAAAGTTAGCTAATATATTATTTTTTTCTTTTACTAGCTCGAATATAGGTTAAAGAGCTTTAAGGAAGTATAAATTGCTAAACCAACTAAAAATACTATTAATATTTCGGCATCGAATTCACTCCTTACTAATTTTTAGTCGATTTATTTATTTTATTGAGAAGGTTTACAGCTTTAAATATAATCAATTTTTTTCTATAGTATCTGACTGCCGATAACAAGACCTCCACAAGTATGTTATCATACTGCCTACACTATTATTTTTAAATACTGCGTTTACGAGTAAACTCCAAACAATACTCTGGCCCCAGAAAAGTACAAACAAAAACACTGATTGATTTACCGCTAGGCATGTTACAACTGTATCTCATGCAACCAACAAAATACAAAAATAAGAATAACATTATAAAAAGAAGGATTCACGTATATATTTTTTTGAAAGAAGCCATACTTGTCGAGAATTAACCGAAGTCATATTCATCATAGTCATATACTTATAGATATCTTTTACCCATCTTTTAGCTATACATCATAAATATCTGAAAACTCGCTTGCCAAGACCAACAGCTACCGCAACTACACCATTTCGAAGTTTTAAATAAACGAGCAAGATCATTTCATTAACTTTTACGTGTAAAATTAAACTCGAGTCACTTTTTTCCATTTGGCGAGCGACACCAGTAATTAGTAATGGTAACCGTTAGCAACGTCGACCGGTGACGTCACATCTACAAGTTTCATAGACACAGTTTTTTTATGTCATTATGTGAACGGGACGGTCAGTTCACTCACCTGGTGGTAAGTGTTACGCATGACCATGATAGATGCAGTGTTGAAAGAAATTGATAATAGTAGGCAGTCATTAAATTTGACGACCTATTTGGTGTTGCGATTGAGACGTCGACTGCAACTTCAAGGGTTCCGGGTTCGATCCCCGGACAGTACAAACATATGTGTGCATGAACGTGTCGGTTTGGAATGGTCTGGGTGTTTTATGTATGTATTTACAAAAAGAATATATAAGTATGTTTATCTCTTGTTTAGTCACCATAATACAGCTTCACGCTTAACTTGGGGCTAGATGGCGCTGTGTGAATGTCAGTGGATATTTATTTATTATTTATTAAGTTCCCTCAACACTGCCCTGCGCCCGTCACCCAAGCGAGATGACAGATATAGATATGTTAGGTTCGATAATATAGTTTCTATGAACGAAGCTTATACCCGGTAATTTTTCTTGCTACAGTGACCTCATCCCGAAACATAGAAGTGCATAACATAGCTATTTTACGGAACGATATCTGGCGCTGAGGTGGTACCTACCTAGACGACTCAGCACCGAGTCTACCGAGTAAATGGTGATGAATTCTGACATAAACTTCGAGGGATCGGAATAAGGGCGGGAGAATTATAGGTGCAATGTCGGAGCACAGAAATAGCAGATTATTATAAGTATTTAGGGGCGCAGCGATTTATCTCGGGCGCCTTTTGAAGTTCTTTTCACAGCCACATTTGTTATTGTCGGGGCCATTTTATTAAAACAGGTTATGCATTTTTGAGATCCGTGAGCTGAAAGGCGGTGTTTATTTAATTACATCTTTTGAGATTTATTTGACTTGGACGTGTAAAAATGGCGTAATCAGTTATACAAAATGAAGTGAGATTGTTAATTTTTTTGTGAGATTCAGATAAAACTTGGATGCTGCGTGTTTTTATATCTTTTTTTTTACTCGGCGTGAGATGAAAATTTAAATGTTGTGCAAAGTTTATGGGATATTAACGATATTTTGGTTGAGTGCGATTCGGTTCTAACAATTGTTCACATCACATTTTGGCAAACATTATAATTCGTTTCATGAAAAATAATAAAATAAGCACACAATAGAGAGAGTTATGCTCGGAGTCTCTCTTAGGGATAGATTCAGACATTAATTAATCCGTAAAAGAACTAAAGTCCGCCGGATCAGCAAGTTGAAGTGACAGTTGGTTGGTCACGTATGTCGCAGAACCGATGGTTGTTGGAGCAGACGAGTTCTGGAGTGGAGACTACGTCCCGGCAAGCGTAGCGTAGGACGCCCTCCGGCCCGATGGACTGGTGGAGGCTGGATGAGAAAAGCGGAGGACCAGGATATCTGGCGCAGAATAAGGGAGACCTATGTCTAACAGTGGACTGCAATAGGTTGAAGAGAGAAGCACACAAACTTAATTTTACAATAATTATAGTTTTTCCTCGACTCTTACACCTAATTGTAAGTAAGAACGTGGTTCCAATAAATGTAATTTGATTAAATATTTTTTTGAACTGATTTGAAACATTTGATGACATCAGTTTAGTTACATAAAACATCTAATCTGAACTACCTACTTACTAATCGTGAAGTGACCAAAGAACCTATGCATCATTCGTCCGCGGAACCTTGCCAAATGGCATGTCATGTCGCACTTGTTAATCTCCCCCGTTTTACTCGTAATATTTAGTTCCGATCTCAGCATCACCAAGCCGTTGCATCAGTCCGAATGCGCTTTTAAAAAGTCTTTTGATGGCTGTAGAAATTTATCGTGGAGAATTTTATAGGATCATAAATTAGACGAAACTCGTCAAAGTCGACGATAAAACTATAAAATTGGAAATAACCGCGTCACTAAAAGGTAACATGCAGTTCGCATAAACTATACTTGTAATGTGTACGACACGAGAATGAAAAAACGCAATAAAATCTTTATTTAACGCGAGCTTTAAAGGTTCCGTGGTTTGTAACGATGTTTTATTGCCAATGAATGATTCGAAAATGCTTCATCCGTTGTGAGATAAACTAATAGTGGTTATTGTATATATTAACGTAATTTGGGGAAATGGTACTGGTGCAGTCCCAGTTGAATCACCTCCAGCTTCTGATTTCATTATTCAATAAAATAAGTTTATTATCACAATTCCGTCTTTCCTATTTAGATTTGAAAGTTTCATAAATAATATGTTGATAATATTCCATTCTAATGTAACATTAAATGTTGTTTTTTCAGATTTAAAGCAAAATAGTCACAATTTAAATTTTAGTTACAACATCTTTAGTATTAACCATGTTATTGCTAAAACTTGTTGTTAACACATTTCTATTATGTGTTAATAAAAATGTTCCTATATTCAAAGATTACAGTTGTCAACTGCAATAAATGTTCGCGTCATTCCTAATTAGAGATCTTTCAAATGTTTGTATGAACTCGTCAGCTAGAACAGTAAGAACCCTGTTTTCAGAGAATATTCATTCTGATAAGTGTCTTGTTATATTGGTGAGTTGTCACACGTGCGCTTTGGCACGATCTTTGTCAGGGCTCGTCTTCAGTGACATGATTATAATCGGTGCTTGCATCATACTGTCTTCATTTACACAAATCGGAACCCTAACATTAGCAAGTTAAGGTCTAAAATAAGAAAAATCCTATTGCATGAAGTCGTATATCTTCATAAAGCAAAAAGTGCTTAATCACCATAACACAAGACCAAATTTACAGCAGCAAAATCGTCGGTCGATCCGCGAAGACTTGGTCCGGCTTATATTTTATTTGGCCGCAACATTTGTCTCGTTTTGTGTGATGAGCTCCAGCAATTAGTTTGAGGTTTATTTTTGTTTTACTTTCAACACAAAGCATGACTATAAAATGAATTTCCACGCGTGTATTACTTATACCAAAGAGAGTTGACATCAGCTATTATAAAGATTAGCGACTTTTTAATGATTTTATTCGCGGTTGCGACTTTGAAGTTGCTTAAAACGGAACAACATGCGAATAAATCAGATGAAATTATGATCTTTGTGTAAAAATATATCCTGGTGGGATTGTACATGCGTCAACCAAGACCAAATAATCGTTTCATAAATAACTACAATTTCATTTATTTGCACGCATTTCATTTGAACAATTCTAAAAGAATACTATGGCAAGTGTAGTACGTTAATGGTTTTTATTTTTTGTTGTTACCGATACGTCTTCGTGTTCTGTGATCCGGTAGTCGTGGGTATTAGTCCCAATCCTCATACACGGTAATTATACTAGGTTTTCAAGAAAATTCACGTGATATTCTGCTTATTAAATTTAGAAAACTTATTTCACCAATTAATAAGGCGGTTTAAATTTAAAGTTTATAAATCACACGAATCACACAATCGTAGTGTGAACACTACGATTCGTGTGATTGTAATTATAATCTTGAGAAATTTTCATATTCTGTAAGACTTAATCGGTAAGAACAAATCTTAAGGTAGTCTAAGGTTAGTGGCTACTAGTGCGTCGGTGGCTCCTTGATGTGGACTGTTGGCTTCCGATCTAAAGGGTGCAGGTTTCATTCCATCATAAACCAATGTTTTCGAATCTGTATGTACGTTTATCCGACGCTCTTACGGTGAAGGATTTGGAAAACATCACGAGGAAATCTGCCTACGAAGAAATTCAAAGGAAAATGCTCTGGGCCTGCGTGGACGAGGAAGGCCTAATCACCTTTTACGGGTAGGCTCGTGCTCGGTGGGTTCGTATAATGAGGTGATGATGCTGAATGCGTAGTGGTAATAATTAGTGTAGTACGAGGTCGTGGGCGCGACTCCCGCGCCGTGGGCGTCGCGGCCGCAGACAGGGCGGCGCTGTGCGGGCGGGACGTCAGTGACACCTGATACTGAAAACCTGCCAAAGATGATGAAACTGTCGATACACTTGTTGCAATCAAATTCAATCTTCGACTCAAATACATGTAAATATGCAGAGATAATCACACAACTTCATCTGGGTCTAGTTTAAGCAGAGCTTGTTTTACGTGTAAACAATGGATAACATATTCATATATTTTTTATACATAGGAACATCCGGCCTAATAAAAACAGATATGTTCATGTACACAAATGTTTATACTGCCTGGGGATTGAACTTGGAACCCATAGTGTAGAAGCCCACGTCTCAACCATTACACCACGCGGGTCGTCAATATACATTAATAATCTTCAGATATTTTGTTTACTGAGAGTTTGGAATCGTCGTTTTTATTATTTATTTATTTAATTCTTTATTGTACACTGAAATACACAAAAAAAAACAAAAAGAAAAAAAGAGAGTACAATGGGCGGCCTTATTGCACATGGCAATTTCTTCCAGGCAACCTTAGGATGGAGAAATCAAATACATAGGAATTGGGGCAGACAAGTGTACGTAATTAATGCAAATTATATACATACTAAACAATAACTTTTATATATCAATTATAATATATATATATTTATATATAAAAGTGTAATATTATATTATATATTATATATATTAATATATATATATTATATTAAAATATATATATATATATATATATATATATTTATATATATATATATATATATATATTATATATATTACACTTTATATAATATATATAAGGAAAGATATTAAATAAATTAAATATACCTACGTGGACAAAAATACTCGCACAATAATAATTTACATACATTAAATATTATATATATATATATATATATATATCTGAGTTGAATCTACCAACGCTTTTGGAAATGAAAGATTTTCGAGGAGAGCGACAGTAAACAGGTAGTCGATATATTTTTTCGATATAAATTATTTAATAGTCAGAGCCTCGTGTCAGAGTTTTTATGCCACCGAAACAGCTTCATTGTTTGCAAGGATCTTTTTTATTTTCAGATCATCTTGTTATTGAACCGACAGTCTTCGAAATATGTATGACAAACAATTGATTCAAAGTCACGATCCCCGGATCAAGCAAGGATCTTAACTTAATCAGCTCTGTTTTACACGGAGCCAATAGGGTATTTTACTCCATTAAAGAAAAAAAACATGTAATGAACTGTTACGTTAGATTACGTAATAAGCAATCAGAAAATGTTAGTTTTAGTTCATAAAATTAAATAAATAATTTTTAAATCTACACCAAAAATTTCAATTTATTTAATCTGTTTTTTTAATGCGCAATACTTCGGCCGCCATGTTGTGACGTTAATCAGCTAAAAACAACAACAAATGTCTTATACAAATTTTCCCCATACATTTCTTTGCGACAGAAGTATTTTATTACGAACTAAATAACACTTATTTTTTGTTTTACACTATGGAAAATAGATTCGTAAAGGGCGATAGCACTAATTTGCCATTAATCGACAGTATATGGTGGGCAAGTCTTTTGCTGCTAAACCCGATTTTTGTTAAGCTGAATTACGAATAGCTACAACTTTACTGGTGTCATTTTATTATTATTTTTGCGATAAGACGTTTGACATCAAAATAAATAACAAAGAAAGACCAACATGTATAGAGATTTCTCTTCATTGTCTATTAACTATCCAAGTGACGTCATCAACATGGAGTCATGCTTAAATGAATGGAAATGGCGCGACATTTAAAAGTGTTAAATTTAAATGTATTTTTACAGCATTTATAGTGGGTAAAAAAATATGATAAATTGCAAAGTTGTTTACTTAGACATAAGGATCACGTTAAACAACTTTTCAAAATTTGGTAAATTAACTTATTAGATAATAATAATAACGTTTATCTGCGCCGTTGGCTATTAATATTCTCAATGCCTTCCAGAAGACAGGACCGCTATGCTAGCACGCATGTTAGTGAACGTATTAGGCAATAGGCCATTACCGAGCAGCGATAAGGATTCCCAACTTACACCTTACCGTATATCCAAAACCGATTTCGGTAAGTATTTTGGTAGTGACCGTAACAAATGCCTCCTAAAAATCTTTAGAATAAAAAAAAACTTTAGTATAAAAATTAATTTCTTAATAGCCTGGTGTTTTATATTTCCGTGTATTACTGTAACAGTCATAGATTTAGAATTAGCGCGCTATACCTATGGTAACAGTAAACTAATGTCAAAATTATGAATTTCAGACGTCCGGAAAAGACAGGTTGAATGAGTTTCACGTGTGGCGGGCGCGGTCGCTCTGCAACTTTGTTTTGTACGCAGCGTGCGTCCGCGACAAGAATACCCCATCCAGTTATATCTTCGCTGTCAGGGCTGTTTCAGATGAACTCTTTGATGTTTAAAATATTTTGGCCCCAAGTGTGCTCCTTGCAGGACGCACTAAATCATACCCATGAACACTGGGTTACCGACATCTCTTAAATAATATTACTTTTATGATGTTTCTGCAATATTATTCTAGAAAAGGCTGTAATCTTATTGTAATACTGTTTTAAGAGACGGGGTAAGCCCCTAGAGCTTCAATACCAATAATTTACTTGTCATTCGGCACTTTAAATCCAACTGTATTTAATTATGTTATTAAATAAATTGTCGAACGGTGTTATCATTAAAATCTACCATAAACAGAACGAATAAGTGCAATTTTTCTAATGAGGCACAATAAAATCGTATTAGCGCATTTTAAATTTATCGGAATCGGGGCCCATTAGTTACCCGGCTGGGGTTTGAAGCCGTAATGTTTACCTGTGGTTTTGTTATCCACAACTTGCGAGGCTCGATTAAATTGTGAGTTAATGCCGTAGTTAATTTGGCTTTATTGCTGGATAACGTTATCTAATCTCTTTATCCTAATTTAGAGCTGAGTATATCCTGCGACAGTCACGGTGAGCCATGAAATTAAGGTTCAAATTTGCATAATTGCGGAGGAAGCTCCCTCGGCCGCGACTCTTCTAAGTGACTCCCGCAATTCCATTACAACTGGCAACTAAATTTGGTCGTTCATTTACACCGAAGGTTCCATTACATCGCAAAGTCAACAGTGGGAAAAACTTATTGTTAGACTCGCTCTCAATTCGCTGGGTTTTATTTATAAAGGACAGTAATTTCGGGTGATATTTGGGATCGGTCCGTGGCAGCCTCCACGTGATCGGGGATTACGTGCCCCGTATTACGCATAAGGTTATTCATCTTTAAACCCTCTTATCTTTTCAATGACGGGATCGGCGGATGTAATATTATATTCTTTAGTATCATTGCCTTTATTATATTTTCTAGTAGATAGTAATGAGAATATAATGTTGTGGCATTACGCGCTCATTTTTATGTTGTCAAGTAACTTAGCTTACGATTTCATTTTAGTTTCTTATTGTTTTTTGATTATACCCGATTTACTGTTGTCTAAGTGTTCTAAATTGTGCGATATTGTTTTCATTTAACTATTAAGAACTATACAAAATTGTTCAAGATTTTGCATATTTTTATACAACTATTGCATAACAAACAACGATGTCATCATTCAGGAGAAAACAGGGAGATATGTAATAGATACAGCAACTGACGTAAATGTCCATCACCGTGACATTCCCCGGCCCTGAACCTGGGACTCGCCACCTGTCACCCAACGTCACTCTCGTTTCTCGGTACCGGTATTAATAAAAACTTGTATTTTGTTGCCAACTTGTTTTTACAACTGAGTTTTTGACATGTTGGTGCTTTGACAAGAGTGGATTTTAGACCTTAAGGGTATACACACAAAGATCTCTATTATACCGGTTTGCGGTAATTTGTTCGATGATGAGAAACGTTAACGACCCGAGAATGACGGTAATGAGACAACTGCTAAAGCTGAGTGTTGTGTACATGTTAAGATCTTTTGAATTGAGACAAAGACTTTATGGATACCTTGCGTTTAATCTTGTGTTCATTGTAATTGCGAAATTTCTTGGATGATAAGTCTTCGAGTGTTTTGTTATTGTATTAGTCCGATAAAATAGAAACTGTTTTTACAATTTTAATTGTAATTTGTGATCCTACCAATCTACATTAGTTTCGCGTATTGGGTCAAGGCCCAAACTTCTCAAAGTCCTACTGCGCGGGAGGCCTATGCCCTGAAGTAGGATTTTATAGGCCAGTTGATTGATTGACTTTTAAGTCGTGTACTCAATACAAGTAGACCATTTCCCTTGTATCTGTCTTCTGCAGGAGAGCTATTTCTATCTATGTATCTTAATACATCACCCTCGCACAGTTTAAATAAACTTGATATCTTTAACCTTAAAATTGCAGTTGTAATGGGTGTAGCAAGGAATTGTTTGCTGAGGAATATCGTGTAGACTGGAGCCTGAAAAAGGTTTCATGAAGAACCCGCAATAGAGATCAGTATCCTCAGGTTATGCCACATTTGCTGGAATATAACAATGACATGTTACTAGTTACCTTGTGTTTGAAATTGATTTATAGGCTGAGAGCCATCTGCGCTTCCTTCATCGAAAAGTCTACCCAAAACAAAAGTTAAGCTAGTAAAATTACCGGGTATAAGGGACTTAATATCATTCCGTTGTCTTGGGTGACGGGTGCAGTGTGGCATTGATGAAGAATAATAACTGTCTATCAGTGATTATATTGGTCTCATTCAATGCTGTTCTGTCATGTACGGTGGGGTCCACAGATTTCCCAATACAGGAGATGGGGCAAGCCGCGTTTAAAGTGCGACAAATGTAAGCTCAACGAGCATACACTGGCTGCCAGTTTACGTTCTGTGAGACGAGTCAAGACGCACGAATATTAAAAGAAATTAACGTTTTTTTCTAAAATGCCATCCTGTGCAATTGTAACATGCCATCATCGCAATGAATCAGTAAATTTACCAAGAAATATAATAAATTTTCACAAGTAAGAACCGAAAAGAAATTGCGACACTGGGACTGCCTATAAACTTAGCGGCTTGTCCAGTCTAATTGTATATTCGGATGTCTGCGGTGGGGTCTATTACTTATCGTAAAAAAGTTGATTAAAAAGTAATAAAATGAGTATCCATCATCGCAATAAATACATTTGCTTCTAAAAAAATATCTCTTCGTTTCCGAGAATTTCATTTTTGAGCAACGTTGGGCCAACTTTTGAAAAGCTTATGTCATTGAGTACAACGGTCAAATACTAAAGGCTGATGTCATAAACTCACACTGTGGTTTACGAAAGGTAAGGAAAATATGGCATGGAGCCAGGGCCTCAATCCTCCTAATATACGACGCTGTTCAATCAATGTGTAAATTTGGTATTCCGGAACCACTTTGACGTTATTATTTTAAATGATAATTATGTATAAGAAGAATTGTCAAATGGTGTTACCAATTCAAATCCTACCACAAATCAGAACGAATTAGTGCAAAATTTCACTATTTAGTCACAATTAGTAATTGCGTATATTTTATCGCATTTTAAAATTAGCGGAATTGGGATAAGGTTGAGGCAATTGCACTCAAGTAAGAGGCCGAGGGGATTCGGACATTGTGAACATGCTGACAGCGCAACAAGGTATTTCAATGGTAACATCTTCAAACATATTCTAGAGAATAGTTCTTTAGACTTAAATAAACAATATACTAAACAGATGCACAATCACGAAGAAATTTTGACAAAAAAATGTCCGAGCCGCGCTTCACATGCGTATTGTTATATTTATAAAAAAAACCTATTCATAAAAAATTCTGAAAGGGTCCAAAATCAAAAGTACGAGCACATTACTATATCATTTTGGAATGTGATGAGCGACGTGGTTATGAATGAAAATTCTGCTCAATTGAGGCAAAGGGCAGAATTTTGACGCGTACACTTAGGACGCCCGGACCGATTAACCGACGACTTGCGAAAGTTCGCTGGTGGAGGCTGGTTGAGGCAAGCGGTGGACCAGTATATCTGGCGCAAAATGAGCGAGACATATATCCAGCAGTGGATGAAAAGAGAGAGAGAAATACAGAATCATTTTTTTTTTCGGACAGTCAAGTGATTCAATATGAAATGTCCAAACCAAACTAGGAAAAATGGCACAGTGACTTCCCCGCGGGATTCAAATCCACGACCTCCGGGTTCCGCAGCTGAACGCTGTACCCACTAGACTACGGAGGCAGTTGTTAAAAAAATCATCATCATCATCAGCTCATTAAACGTCCTCACCGAGGGGAATGAGCTTACCCGTTCAGTCGTCCAACCCGCACTGGGACTTCACGCACAACCTTTGAATCTCTTCGCAAGCAAGAGGAGGTTTCCTCACACTATTTTCCTTCACCGTAAGAGCATAGGATAACGTATACATATTTTCGAAAATTCGTAAACATTGGTACGTGGCGGGACTTGAACCTCAGCCCCCCCGGTAGGAGGGCAACAGTCCACACCATTGAGCCACCGATGCTTAATGCGATGATGATAGACATATAGAAATATACGAGAACTAAATATCCAAGATTTATTCAAGGTTCTGCAAATGGATAGGACATCAGAATAACATAGATTTGATTGTGTAAAACTCAGTTTAATATTGAATTCTGATGCCAGAGTTTCGTAACATAATTTCGTCTCTCCAAAAGATGGTTTATCATAAGACTCGCTAGATAACCCAAGCTCTGGATTATGTTTGTAGCAGTGATAATATTAATTACCCAACCTACTGACTTCACCGAAAATGGCAAAGAAAACTTTAACTCGACGCCTTAAAGCTTACTGTTGAATTTAAAGCTCCAAGATGGCATGGTAAGGATAACATTGGAATGGAATAGAGAACTTAAAAGCTGTCTGATAAAGTTTCAATTTGCCTGTATCAAGGTGGTTTGTAGGCAGTCGATATGGCTACATGCGCAGTGGGTGCCGAGCAGTTTGGCGACTGGTTGATCGACCAATCGATCGACTTCTCCCGGTGGCAACCAATCAGCTGATCCGGAGTCCTGTATCGATTCTGTATCCCGGTATTCAATTAGGATTACAAGCGGTTTGTTAAGTTTGGGATGTATATTTAGAGGTGGGGGTTGAGATCTTAATTAGGGTATTATCTGTTATAGCACTTTCGGGATCTTAGATAAAGTGTAGTTGAGTCGGTTTGGAAACCTAATATAAACTGTTGCTATCCAAAACTTTGATAGGACAAGTTGAGATAATATAGAAGTAGACACAACTTTCACACACAGATTCAGATTTCAAAGCATTAATTGCTTGTTTGCCTTTCCTCAAAGTCAACGAGGATAGCTACATCTGGTGTAATGATTACAAGTCAGCTATTTCCCAATTGTACCGGGTTCGATCTCTAGGCAGTACAAACGTGTGCATGAATGTGTGTTTGAATCGGTCTGGCTGTTTCTATCATCATCAGCCTATTACGGCCAACTGCAGGGCAGAGGCCTTCCCACATAACATCTATATGTATGAATTTACAACAAAAATACATATAAGTATGTTAATCCGTTGTTTAGTACTCGTACCCAGTACAGTTTCAATGTATTTATACCTTGGGCAACGATTGAGACCTTGGGTCCTTGGGCAAACGAGGCCAAATTATTTTAAAAAGATCTGTCAGTTAGTTTGACTGAGGCTACAGGGGACTCGGCAGCTTCCTCGGTCAAAGAATAAGCATTGCTATTCAGCGCGGGAATGCTGCCAGTGTTTTGGGAACCCTGCCTCGGTCAGACGCACTTTTCGATTTTGTTAAATAATATATTATTATAATATTTCATTTAGTATTTACATTTTTAATCATAATAAATAATTGTATGTACCTTGGGTATAGATTGCGCTGAGTGAATACGGATAACTATTTATTTATTTATCTAGGACGAAACACGCACTAGGTATAACCCAAATAATTAATAATAACTTATTTGACGACCCATTAGGTGCTACACCTAATGGGTTGAGACGTCGGCTGCAACACCAAGGGTTCCGAGTTCGAACCCCAGGCAGTACAAACATTTGTGTACATGAACATGTCTGTTTGTAATGGTCTGGGTGTTTTCTATATATAATATGTATGTATTTACAAAACTAATGTATATAAGTAAGTTTGTCCGCAATGTCCGCTGTTTAGTTCTCATAATACAGGTTTCACGCTTAACTTGGGGCTATATGGCGCTGTGTGAATGTCAGTGGATTATTATTTTTATTTATTTATTTTTAATTATTTAGTAAAAACTGTCACCTAATGGTGTATGATACGCCTGGCCATGACAGAGCGACACAAATTTAATATAGCTTATTGAAAGTTAAGTAGGAATTTTGACATCCGAAATAAAATCATCCAATAATTATAATATTTCAAATTGTAAAATCAATATCAAATTGCAAGATTTAAAGAATCTAGTAAAACTGTACGTTGCAAAACGCTGTCAAGGACAAAGTAGGGGTTCGGAACATGTGACCGAGTGGGGTTGTTGCTGAGTGAATTCCCTCCCGGGGGCTGTTTAGGGGTGTCATTTCATGAGTTAGCACTAGACTGAGAATGGTTTTTTTGGTAACCACGGAATTGGCAAGCAGAACGAAAACGGCCAACGGTTGCTGGAGTTTTGCTCTAAATTCCAGTTATGTTTACTAATACTTACTTTAAAGTAAACTGATGCATAAGGTCTCTTGGAAACATCCTCGGTCTGGGCATTGGCACCAACTTGACCTAGCCATGACCAAAAAGAAGCACATTAATGAAGTCATCCACACGAGGACATTCCACAGCGCAGAGTGCGACACCGATCATTCTCTGGTGGTTTCCAAAGTTCACCTGTCGCCCAAAAGGATTCACTCCTCCAGGGTTCCTGGAAGAAAGGCAATAAATCTTTCTAAGACCAGGGATTCTGAGCTAGTGGACTCCTTTGGTTCTATGGTGCGACGGGTCATGAACAACTGGATATCAATGCACCTGTTGAAGCAGGATGGGAAACCGTTAAAGATTTGCTCACAAAACAGCTGGTGAGGTTTTCGGTTATGCCAAGCTGCAATCACCAGATTGGTTTTCCGAAAATGTGGATCAGCTTCAGCCTTTAATAGACTCGAAGCGCCAAGCTGCACTTAATTACCGACTTGATCCCTGCGTCACCACACGCACTGAATTCTGCACTGCAAGATCGTCCCTTCAGCGAACTTGCCGCCAGTTAGCTAACACATATTGGACGGTACTTTGCAGAGGTATACAAGACTGCGCGGCCACAGGAAACTTCCATGGTGTCTACGCGGGGATTAAAACGGCGCTCGGCCCCGTGCCAAAGAAGACAGCCCCTCTGAAGGAGAAGGACGGGTCAGTCATTACTGACGGGAACCGTCAACTCAATCGGTGGGTGGAGCACTACACTGAACTGTACTCTCGTCCAGTGGAGATCAGTCCCGTAGCAGTGGATTCAATTCCGGTCCTACCTACCATGACTGAGCTCGATACTCTACCTACCGTGAGGGACCTACACGACGCCATGATGCGGCTTAAGCGCGGCAAGAGTCCTGGGATGGATGGTGTTTTAACCGAACTCTTGAAACTTGAGTGTATGTTACCAGTGCTTCATAATCTCCTGGGAAAATGCTGCTGGGAGTCTGAGATATTTCCGAAGGATATGCGCGATGCTAATATTGTAACCTTGTATAAAGGGAAAGGTGACCGCGGCGACTGTAACTCTTATCGTGGTATTTCCCTTCTAAGCATCGTCGGCAAGCTTTTTGCACGGGTCTTGCTGACAAAGTTGCAAAGACTTGCTGACCGCGTATATCCTGAGGAACAGTGTGGCTTCCGCTCCCGGCGATCTACTACGGATATGATTTTCACTCTCCGACAACTTCAAGAGAAGTGCCGCGAGCAGAACACTCCCCTGATAATAGCGTTCGTTGACCTAAACAAAGCTTTTGACACCGTCAGCAGGGAGGGACTATACGCTGCACTTGAGAAAATAGGATGTCCCCCGAAGCTACTGAAGCTGGTGAAATCCTTTCATGACGGCATGGAAGGGACCGTCATCTTTAATGGGCAATCTTCTGACACGTTTGCGATGCGGAGAGGAGTTCGCCAAGGCTGCGTTCTAGCGCCTACACTATTCGGCATATTCTTTGCGCTGTTGCTAAGGGTCGCCTTCGGTGACACACAGCAGGGAGTTCATTTGCACACTAGAGCAGACGGTAAATTATACAAACTCTATCACCTCAAGTCTTGCCGTAACCGCGATGACTTATTTATCGACAGCCTGCTCTTTGCCGACGACGCGGCCTTTGTAGCAAAAACCCCCCAAGAGCTCCAAGTTCTGCTGGACAAATTCTCGTACGCGTGCTCCCTGTTTTCCATGTCAATTAATGCTAAGAAAACCGTGATTCTAGCGCAGAGCTGCACCTCCCAGCCGACCGTCTTGCTGGATAGTGCGCCTTTGGAGGTAGTCGACAAATTCTGCTACTTAGGGTCGACCGTGTCGAGCAATCTTTCCCTCGACGGAGAGATTGATATCCGCATTGGCAAGGCGGCCACGACGTTCGGTAGACTGAGTACGAGAGTATGGAATAATAAACACCTTACAATTAGTACCAAGATGACAGTGTATCAGTCATGCGTCTTGAGCATACTCTTGTATGGGGCTGAAACCTGGACGTCGTACGCTAGGCAGGAACGTCGGCTTAATACCTTCCACATGCGGTGTCTTCGGAGCATTTTGAACATCACTTGGAAAGACAGGGTGACAAATGAGAGAGTGCTGGAAATAGCACAGCTGCCTAGCATCACCGCTTTACTCAAGCAGAGGCGCTTGCGATGGCTAGGGCATGTGCACCGTATGCCCAGCACTCGTTTGCCGAGGCAAACTTTGTTGAGTCAAGTCGCGTTTGCAAAACGTAAAGTTGGGAGACCTTTATTACGCTTCAAAGATTGCGCGAAACGCGACATGATCGCGTTTGATATTGACCTCGATAAGTGGGAGGACCTGGCTTCAGACCGTGTAGTGTGGAGGAGGATCATCTCCGAGGGCTGTAAGACCCACGATGACGCCTGGTTCCTCAACTTAGCCAAAAAACGGGCTAAAAGGCATAATCGCGATGAGCAGTCCGGTACAACGGACTCTCAATTTGCGTGCGATAAGTGCGGACGTAAGTGTCGTTCTAGAATCGGCTTATTAGTCACGAGCGTCATTGCTCTCTCGATTGCTTCAATCATCGAAATGATAAGGCTGAGAGAATGGTTTGTTCCCACTTATCAGGTTTTCTCCTTCATCCGAGGTTCGACCACTCTGAGTCGCCATTAGCTTGTTACATTTTTTACATTTACATCCGAAAAAAAGGAATAAATATCTATTACTGAGATAATCATAATTGCTATCATTTTCATCTAGCAGAATCCAGTCAGAATCAGAAATCGACCCACTTGACTCGAAAGCGTACCGGGGTTCGATCCCCGGGCTCTACAAACATTTGTGTTCATGGACGTGTCTGTTTGTTTTCACAGACATCTCAATGTTTGTATTGGTCTTGGTGTTTTCCATGTATTATAAGTATGTGTTTACAGAAAAAATGTATATAATGTACGTATGGTTATACGTTGTTTAGTACCCATATTACAGGCTAAATGCTCACTTTAGTACTAGATGGCGCTGTGTTAATGTCAGTGAATATTTATATAAATAAAAATGATATAACTAAACACTACGTCGCAAACCGATGGCCGTAAGAGCGAAGAGTGGAGACCGCGTCTTGGCAAGCGTAGCGTAGGACGCGCTATCGCCCGATGGACCGATGGATTTGCGAAAGGTCTCTGGTAGAGGCCGGTTGAGAAATGTCCATCAGTGGACTGCAATAAGTTAAAGATATACTATTATCATCATCAATACAGCCACATATGTCCACTGCTGGACAAAGGCTTCCTTACTGACTTTTAACAAACTGACATGCATCCATTTTTTTATTGACCGAACCTGGAACCTGCATAGTAGATGTTAAAATCAAAAGCATTACTCCATACAGGTCATTATGTTTAGGTAACCCTACCGCTTCCCCCCCTCGCTCCCCCCGCGCTATAAATAGCCGTCCTCAGTCACTGCCAAGGTCGCGATCGATGCTCGGGTGTGTTCGGCACGCGCTCGGAATACTTCGGCTGTTTTCGGACGAGCCGAGGGGTTGCCGAATGGAAGGGCGACTAATCTCAACGAAAATGGCTTTTATTTATGAATTGCGATTGTAAAATGATTTGTTGAATTCCTTTTTAATATTAATAAACAATACTTTAATGAGCCAACGAGCACATTGGAGTGGACTGTTGCCTTCTGATCTGGAGGTTCTAATCCCACCACATACCAATGTATTTTCGGTTTTTAGAAATTATGTACGTTATCTGACGCTCTTACGGTGAAGGAAAACATCGTGTGGAAACCTACGCACGCCTGCGAAGAGATTCAAACGTTGTGAATGAAGTTGGCCAATCCGCCCTGGGCCCGCATGGATGACGAAGGTCTCCCGTTTAGGGGTAGGCTCCTGTCCCTCGGTGGAGACATTTATGAGCTGATGATGATGATATGGTAAGTATGTAGGTAGGTACTTAGGTATATTACATACATACGTATAGTAGGTACTTGTAAATATCGATAATTATTTACTAGCTACCTACTTATAGTGATGGATAGTAATGATAAGTCCGTTGTAATCTTTATAGAAAGAAAGAAAGAAAACATTTATTGATTCAATGCACCATTTTATGTTACCCACAATTATAAGATCCTTCCTCATCAGCTTATAATGGCCCACTGCAGGGTACAGGCCTTCCCTTAGAACACAGCTTTAGAGGATTGGGCCATAACCCACCACGCGGGTCCAATGCGGATTCATCATCATCATCAGCTCATTAAACGTGCCCACTGAGGGGCACGAGCCTACCGTGATTACCTACGGTGATTAGGCCTTAGTCGTCAACGCGGGCCCAGTGCAGATTGGGCGACTTCACACACAACCTTCGAATCTCTTCGCAGGCGTGCATGAAGGTTTTCTCACGATGTTTTCCTTCACCGTAAGAGCGTCGGATAACGTACATATATTTTCGAAAATTTGAAAACACATTGGTACGTGTCGGGATCTGAATCTCAGCCCTCCCGGTAGGAAAGCGACAGTCCACACCATTGAGCCACCGATACTCAATGCGGATTGGTGGGTGAAAAAATATTATTATAGAAATAAAAATAAACATCTAAATAAATAAATATTTTCTGACACTCCCACAGCGCCATCTAGTCCCAAACTAAGCATTTAGCCTGTAATATGGGTATGAAACTACGTTTTGAAATATATACATATTTGTAATTACATATATATTATACGTAGAAAACATTCAGATCAACACAGACATGCACGCAAATGTACTGTCCGGGGATCGAACGAGTTGATTTTAACGAGTGGGTAATTACTTCACATAATATACCCACAAGAGGGCGCTGATACATGAAAAAGCGCTGTTATTTAAATTTGTTAACTAACAGGTTTGCAATAACGCGAATTGTATCAACCCATTATATTAAAAAAAACACAATTTATGTAATACACATTATGGTATCATCATTGGGACCAAATTAATTATTTTAAGCAACAGATAACAAGTTAATGTGTAAAATAATGTTTAAATTGAGGAATTCCGCTGAGCGAGCAAAAGCAAAATGAGCCGCCATCTTGTCGACATTCCGCTCCATACAGTCACTGAGTCAGTAACGGCGCAAACGCGGCACAGAACGCATGTCTCTGCTGTTTTTTACTTAATAATCAGGAAAATGAACATCTGTGCAGTCCCTTATTGCACAAGCAATTCTATGGACAACCCTACGCTGACTTTCTTCGACTTCCCGGAAAATCAGAGAAGGTATGCATTAAATATAGGTACTTACATATAACATGTTTTTTATTTTTATTTTATTTATTTATTTATTTTTTGAACATATTTGAGAATGTTTATCGTATGTGCTGTAGGTAACTTCTTCATGTATACATCTTCTGTCACGGTCAGGCGTATCACTTACGACCAGGGTGAGCGCGCTGACCGTGGACTTCTCTTAAAGTCATAAAAAGTAAATAACTGCAATACAGTTCTGGGGGTAACCACAATCTCTTAAAAAAGTTATATGTTTAGTGTCACTGGTGTAAATAATTATATGAATTTGGATCACGCCATATATAGAAATACGGACGGACTGTCATTAATACATTAAATGTGTCCCCACGAAATAAATACAATGTATACATTGGCTTGTTTCATCGTGCCCACAATGACGAGGCGCCTGTTATCGGCGCATACCTACTTTACTATAAACGAGTATGCTCGGTGCGGGGAGGCTGCACCGTTCTTAGTGGGAGGGGGAAGGGGGGAATACTAAGCGAGCGACGTATTCACAAATATTGTAGTTTTTTTAATTCACGGTTACTCACTCGTAAGATTTTAAGTTACCTTTACCCAAAGTTACATTGATAAAGTATATAAATAAAATGAAAGTGTAAGTTTTGTAATATTAAAATTATGATTTTTATTCTTCATACATATGAATATTGATATGTTACATACGCCAAAGTATTAGGTAGCAGTGGACAAATTTTGACTGTGTTTTGTCTGTCTGTCTGTTCCGAGTTATCTCTGAAATGGCTGGAAAGATTTGGACGGGACTTTTTTTGGCAGGTAGCTGATGTTATAAGGTAGTACTTTCATCATAAGCTCATTAAATGTCCCCACCGAGGGGCACGAGCCTACCCGTATAGGGTGATAGTCGTCCACGCGGGCCCAGGGCGGGTTGGACGACTTCACACACAACCTTTAAATCTCTTCGCAGTCGTGCACGAAGGTTTCCTCACGATGTTTTCCTTCACCGTAAGAGCGTCGGATAACGTACATATAATTCTGTAAAAAATCTAGCCAAGTTTCGATGGAGCTGCTTGATTATCTCTAAAAAGTAATGAAATCAAGACAAAGACGTGCCAAGTCTAAGGTTCCTTACTGCAATTAATTAATTATTATGGTTGAGTTGTGTGACTTGACCGTTGAAGAGTACACAAGGATACAAAACTAGGTGCTTCATGACACCATTGCACAACTGTCGCCAGAACCGCTACTCATTGACGGTACAAATTTGCCACTTGGAAAAACGGTGATTCAAAGCCCATCGATTGTAGGCCTGATAAAGCCACTAACGTATAAAGATGTTAACGGCCAAGTCACAAACATTAACCATAATAATTAATTAATTGCAGTAAGGAACCTTAGACTTGGCACGTCTTTGTCTTGATTTCATTACTTTTTAGATAATCAAGCAGCTCCATCGGACTTGGCTAGATTTTTACAGAATGTTTGGGTGGGATTTTACTTCTTTTGTAGAAACTTGAAAGGAATTTAGGACCATTGGTGTAATGGTTGAAATGTCGGACTACACCAAGGTTCGATCCCAGGCAGTACCTACAAATTTTGTGTGCACCAACATGTCTGTTTATTTGGTCTAGCGCGCTCGACTTGAGGGGCACTGCCGTGCCCCAGATTTCTAAAATTCGTAAAAACATTGGTACGTGGTGGGATTTGAACCTCAGCCCTCCCGGTAGGTGGGCAACAGACCACACCATTGAGCCACCGAGCCTGTAAGATACTTAGGCTTTTATTTTCGAAAAGTAATTAATTAAGCGCGGCCGGCCGCGCGTCGCATGAGTTGCGCGCTTTAACGTGACTTAACGAAACGTGACTTAATGAAATGATTTTGGGTTATGTTTAGTGATTGAGAAAATCTCCCGCAGTCTCCCGCAGTAAAAGCCCACGCGTGGACACCACGCGGAACAACATTAGCCTAAGTTTTTTCTTTAACATCAGCACCTGCAAAAAAGTCCGCCTAAATCTGTCTATCATTTCAAAAGATTATACGTAACAAATATACAGCAAAAAATTTAAATTGTTATACTGGGTATATATTATTTATTCGGGTTTTGGGGCTTATTCAGGCCTACACAGACCTGTTCACTTCGACTAGAAGGTCTTTTTGTGACTCGCTCCCTTTTAGAGTTCATCCTAAAATTTGGCACTTTTACAAAGTTTTACTGGTGTATATAACGACAACGTATATATTATTTAATGCATGCGAAAAAATGGTTATTTCAATATGACAAACAGACACTACTATTTTATTATATGTATAGATTTATCCATAAACAGAACATGTTGCTTTGTAGAGTTTCGGGTGCTTTCTATGTAGGTATCATCATCATCATACAGCTTCATATGTTCACTGCTAAAAGAAGGCCTCCCTAGGCCATTATGTAGATACCTATGATACCATTTTTTCACAAAAAATATAAGCATCCATATCCACCCATTATTTACAACCCAGATACAAACTCCTTACGTTAAGTAACTTCCTTTCACCGCCAAAGACGCTCAAGGCGTCAGATACAATAGATTTTCTAGTGTTTCTGGAATTCCCGGCGATATGGCCTTGAATTAGGGCAACAAAGTACTGTATGATGTGTCTGTAGATATAGTCATATATATAGAATATAATATATTTTCATTCTACACAAATATAACCCACGTACCCCTAAATGTTGGTGTATGTTTACAGATGTATAGAATGGCTTAGTGCAATAGGACGGGGACATCGTAGTTCACAACTCATGGCGCCCGGAAAAAGACATCTGCTGGTATCTGCCAGAGGCACTTTGATCCTCGGATGAGCTGATTTATATTGGACTTAGGGACAACCTTGAAACCTGATGTTATTCCCACAAAGAATATCCCTACGCAATCGAACAGTAAGTTCGGAATACTTACATCTCGAAACTGGTTTTATTGAACTATATTTGTGCAATATACGACTACATGCCATGACAATCCATGTAGAGTAATGGTTGTGAAGTCAGATACTGCACCAAGGGTTCCGGATTTCGATCCTATTGTAATACACACATTTGTGTGATCTTGTCTGGGTGTTTTCTACGCATAATATGTACATATATTTTAGAAAAATATACTGTAAGTTAATCCTCCGTATTTGACCGTAGTACAAAAATTATACGTCTGTAAATTTTATATTTGTTAAACAATAAAACACGCAGATCAGCAGTGGATCTGAAAGGCTACAATTTTTAACCATTACTCTAAATGGCTTTATTGTTTCACATTTATGTTATTGACTATTTTCTTTTTTTTCCATAGAATGAAAATGAGAGAAGAGTTTGAGAAGCTACTTGACCATTTTTGCAAAAACACAGCTCGGGTTATAAAAAGTCAGTTAGCATTAATGCAATTCGAAAGATAGCTGCAATTCGCGCAATAGCTTTCGGCTTTTCTGTCTGAAGTTATGCTTGGGCGTGGCCAAACACTAACGAGCACTACAATCACGCTGCAACTACGAAATACAAGATCCTTAAGGGAAGACTTCTCATGTCCGTCATCTCTGATCGATCATTTATCTGAACCTTTTAAATGATAAAATCACAAATATG